>VTFQ01000631.1:0-301675 GCA_036281575.1 Ancherythroculter nigrocauda
TTAGTTCACTTTCAAATTAAAAATTTCCTGATAATTTACTCTCCTCCATGTCATCCAAGATGTTCATGTCTTTCTTTCTTCAGTGGAAAAGAAATGAAGGTTTTTGAGGAAAACATTCCAGGATTTTTCTCCATATAGTGGACTTCAATGGCCTCCAAACGGCTGAAGGTCCAAATTACAGTTTCAGTGCAACTTCAAAAGGCTTTAAACAATACCAGATGAGGAATAAGGGTCTTATCTAGCGAAATGATTGGTCATTTTTGAAAAAAAAAAAGAAAAATTATATAAGTTTTAACAATAAATGCTCATCTTGAACTAGTTCTGGCAAAGATTCTCTCAAAGGTATGAACAAATGTTCTTCCAGTGATGTTAATAGAGCATTTGTTCAAAGTTATCTGGTCTTTAATAATGTTCTCAAAACTTTAGATATGTGAGAATCTATAGGAGAGTGGGGTAAGATGAGCTAGTGGGTAAGTTGACCCACCCCCTGTATCTTGGCAACCGTACCATTTTACTGTCATGTGACCATATATTTTAGAAGCACCCATCATTTCTGTCAGACTGTGAAAAGGAGAAGCACATGGGAGGAGTGGAAGTCACTTATTTACTTTAAAAACTGTTTTTGGCCTGTCAAAGTAAAATTTTAGCATAACAGATGTAATGGCTGTTTCATCAAAGCAAATTTGTCCAGGTCTAAAAATATTTGTGATGCATATTGTGGTGATTTAGCAATATATAAAACCATGCAAGTCATTTAGCTAAATATTATTCGGAATTGGTAAGCTAGCTAGCTTTTCCTAAAATGGCAGCTATGTGGCAAAGTGAGCCAAATGCTGTGGGGTAAATTGAGCCAGAGTTTTAACTTACCCCACCATAAGGCACTGAAGTTAAAGGTGCCGTAGAACGCTCTTTCACAAGATGTAATATAAGTCTAAGGTGTCCCCTGAATGTGTCTGTGAAGTTTCATTAACTATGCACCGATTCAGGCTGCGAGATATCAGGGAGTGAGAGATTTAAAGGGGCCACACTGAATCGGTGCATAGTTAATGATGCCCCAAAATAGGCAGTTAAAAAAATTAATTTAAAAAGATCTATGGGGTATTTTGAGCTGAAACTTCACAGACACATTCAGGGGACACCTTAGACTTATATTACATCTTGTGAAAGAACGTTCTACGGCACCTTTAAAAAAAGACTGGTAAGGCTCAACTTACCAGAGGAACACTTTTATATAAGAAGCCATATTTTTAGAACCCTTTGTCATAGATGTATTCTGATCATTTAAAATGATAGGAAACATCCTGAAATTACGTTAAATACTTTCATTGTACTTCTGCCTCATTTTCCCTTATCTTGAAGACCACATAAGTAAAAAATGGCTCATCTTACCCCATTCTCCCCTAATAAAATTTAATCGAGGGCAGCAAAGGGCCAAAGGTTCATAATATAAGAATCTTTCGCTAACTCAGCTAAACATTTAGTTTATAGCAAGGGTATTCAATCCTGCTCCTGGGGGGCCAACATCATGCAGAGTTTCGCTCCAACTTGCCCCAACAAACCTGTCAGGAGGATTTTAGTGGTCATGAAGACTTTGGGTGCGTCTCGTTAGTCAAAGTGATGCTTCCTCATTTCCTCACTTATCTGTCCTCCAGCCTGTGACCTGGAAACCAATCAAAGTAAGCCATCTTGAAGGACATCTCAGTTCTCTAATTCAGGGGTTCTAAAAAGTGGGGACCGCAAAATAATTTGCTATATGCTACCGTATTTTCCGCACTACATGTCCATTTTTTATTAATCTGAAACGTGCTGCGATTTATTTTTCAAAGTGATTATCCTAATGCATTTAATGTCAAATAAGCAAAATGTAGACACTTAAAAGTAGACACTTAAAGGTTTTTATTGACATATTTCTTATGTTTGTGCAACAAGTATTCACTGTGTTTGGTTCATTTTTGTGACACGCTCCAGAAAGCAGTTCACGGAGACCCAGATAGCAGAAAGCGCATCCTCTTTGTTCCCTTTCGAGATGGTCTCTCGACATTGCGTACAGCTAGCTGACGCTATGGGGGAACACCTTTCTCCTAGAAATATTGAAGCCGCAATAGCTAATGGTGCTCAAGCACAAGAAATGGAGGTGGGAACACAACCTATATAAGGTGGTGCTGAGTGACACTCCTCAGAATCTTTCTCCTTCAAATTGCAAGTCAGAAGCCTCTCCTTCGCCGCTGAATCTTTGAAGAAAGTGGATTATTTTACAAAAAGAATCCCCTTAAAGGGCTAGTTCACCCAAAAATGAAAATTATGTCATTAATGACTCAGCCTCATGTCGTTCCAAACCCGTAAGACCTCCGTTCATCTTCGAAACACAGTTTAAGATATTTTAGATTTAGTCCGAGAGCTTTCTGTCCCTCCATTGAAAATGTTTGTACGGTAGACTGTCCATGTCCAGAAAGGTAATAAAAACATCATCAAAGTAGTCCATGTGACATCAGTGGGTTAGTTAGAATTTGTTGAAGCATCGAAAATACATTTTGGTCCAAAAATAACAAAAACTACGACTTTATTCAGCATTGTCTTCTCTTCCGGGCATCCTTTCCATTGAACTGATTCCATTGAATTGATTCCATTGAATTGATTCCATTGAATCCTTTCATCTGTTGCCATGGTTGTTTTTTGGCGATTAGGACATCCGCGACATGCACACTTACACACCATTTTAAAAAATATAGCAATACCAAAATACAAACAATGTAGAATAGCTTGAATACAGCATGTCTCCCTCAGACTGTAAACGAAGCTCGGGCGCACCGGATAACACGTCAGCAGCGTCTTACATCAGCAGCATCACTGCGGAGTCGTGAACCACACTCCGGAGCAGAAGGGGGCGGTAATGCACCAATAAGCTGGATGCCAACCGCCGTAAAACAGGAAAAAAGAAGAAGAAGAAGAAGCGGAGTCGTGAACGCAGATTGACAACAGACCCGGAAGAGAAGACAATGCTGAATAAAGTCGTAGTTTTTGTTATTTTTGGACCAAAATGTATTTTCGATGCTTCAAAATGTCGTGGATGTCCTAATTGCCAAAAACAACCACGGCGACGTAAAAGTGCATTACCAACGCCGACAGATGAAAGGATTCAATGGAATCAATTCAATGGAGTCAATTCAATGGAATCAATTCAATGGAATCAATTCAATGGAAAGGATTCCGGAAGAGAAGA
Organism: Ancherythroculter nigrocauda; assembly: GCA_036281575.1. Taxonomy (NCBI): domain Eukaryota; kingdom Metazoa; phylum Chordata; class Actinopteri; order Cypriniformes; family Xenocyprididae; genus Ancherythroculter; species Ancherythroculter nigrocauda. The sequence continues at coordinate 3,221 of VTFQ01000631.1, forward strand.
CAATGCTGAATAAAGTCGTAGTTTTTGTTATTTTTGGACCAAAATGTATTTTTGACGCAAGAAGCAGCAGCGTTTCGCACCGGACACTGGCAATGGTGATCTTATGTCAGTTCAGCACCTGCGTTCCTCCCACTACGTCATTGTGTGATGGCGCCGGTGCCCTCATCACTTATCCACTCAATTCAATCAGCCCACAGTGCTGTTGGTTTCTATCTATGATCCCCTCTAAAATGCTGAGCTTTTTGCATTGCAGGTTCAGCGGCCGCTAGCCCCTAAACAATATGTCCACTGCATTTATTCTGTTCTACTAACTGGCTGCAGTGTTATTAAGGATCATCGAATAGTGTATACCAAGTGCTGAGTTCGTTGCTTGTGGATGAATTTGTTTTGATGTTGTCTATGGCAGCTTTTTTTGAATAGTTATAAGCAGTGAGTTTCACCACTTTCTGTCTTTGCTGTTGTGTGGACTCACATACAGTGGCTATTGGTGCATTCGAGTCCTCCTGGGTAGTTCACCTCGTGAATAGGACCTTTTCAACATAACTTGAACACACCATAAGTAGGCTCCACACTCCCGCACTCCATTAGGTCTGCTGACGTAAAAAAAAAAAAATTGTAGTATGGCACTGGCACTGCTGTCAGTTTACCAACTTGTAACACAACAGATCCCCAGGCCTTTGTGTTTATCTGATCCCAGTAAGCTCCACAGCTGTGTGTCTAGCTCCAGTGAGAAGCTGTTGTCAGGTATGTGCTGCTTACCTGACTTTTTTTTAAATCATGACAACTCTAAATAGTTTTAGCATGTTATTGTATGTATTTTGCAATATATTTGGTCTTGGTGGACTAGTTCTGCTACATCACTGCTGCTGCTGTTGATTACTGCTGCGTTTGCTGCTGCAGAGCATGTATGGAGCTGTTACTGCTAACAGATGCTGTGAGTATGTAAGATATGCTGCTGCTGCATGATGTAGTAGATCTAGGCAGGTGGAGCTGGGGGTGGTGGAGGGTTTCAGAGGAACTGCAGGGCTAACCTTTTTTGATCATTTTGCCTGTGTTAATTAGGGCTGCACGATTAATCGCATGCTATTCTCACGCGCATTTCGTCAGTAAAGCCGGTTCCCTGATTACCGCTAAATCGCCATCACCTGCTTTCAAATGGAGCGGCATTTAATAGACAGAGCCGTAGATCACTGAAAAGCCACGCAATATCGCGTTCATATCGCAGATGAATCGCCTGCAATAATGAACGCGATATTGCGTGGCTTGTCCGTGAACTACGGCTCTGTCTATTAAATGCCGCTTCATTTGAAAGCAGGTGATGGCGATTTAGCGGTAATCAGGGAACCGGCTTTACTGACGAAATGCGCGTGACAATAGCATGCGATTAATCGTGCAGCCCTAGTGTTAATGCCAACTGCATACATTTTGGCACAGGTGCATATTTTTATTGGAATTTTACTATTTCACCCCAATTTACTTTAAAAAAAATCTGACACACAAAATAGTTCTTCTCAGGACCTTTTGGACAAAAATGTCCCCATTGAAAACCATTAAAACTGCAATTATTAATCCCAGGGCCATTTAACTATAAAATATTACAATCTTTGTTAATAGGCTTTCATTTTGTTAGCAAGGCTTCGAAATTTAAATTTGTACTATTTTTTATCAGATGGTGCCATTTTCTCAGGTTTGGCCTATAAAGCAAATACATTATTCTTGTTTTCTGCTTATGCGTATTATAAAGTTAATTAGATAAATTATGCAGCTGTAATTGTGTGGGTGTGTTGTTATGGATGTCAGACTGTGGTTTGTATGTGTGCAATAAAAAAAATGTGTGTGTGTTTGCGTGTGTGTGCTTGTAATATGTGAGAGAGAAAAACTCTACTGTAAATCACAAATCCAACCACTGTGTGTACCAATGGAGCTTTGCTGGCATCTAATGGGGAAATTTGGTACTGCGCCCAAACAAAATCTTACTGAAAGCTAATTTTTTGAGATATCAACCTCAAATTTTCAACACAACTTGTTTAGATTTGATTTGATTTTCTATCAGTTTTAGAGTTCAGCATATTTCATAAAATATATATTTTATATAAAATAATGTTCATAAATCATTTTCATAAACTTATACCTTAACTTTTTAAACTTTTTTTCTTTGACAAGATTCTGCCAAGGGCCTTCTTTAAAATGAGACCAAACTTAAGTCTGTGCTCCCAAGCTTCAAGTTTTTTGACACAGACATTTTTGTCCACTATGGACTTATGTGTAACTTTTTTTTATTAAGTATTTTATAAAAGTAATTTTATATATTCTTAGATACTAAAAATATATGCCAATATATCATCAATATTTCTTGAAATATTGAAAAATATCAATACCAATTTTGTGATTTTGTTTAAATTCAATGTCAGATATTATTCTTTCCCTATAGCCAAAGCATATTTAGAGGTGCAATTTACATTCATATAGTATATATTAAAGCTTGGTCTGAAAGTGAGAGTGCACCCACACACACTTCTGGCTAAATCCTATCAAAAGATGTGATTCATATGAACTTTGATAAGCTGTTCTCAATAAAACCCCTATCACACTGCATACACCTTGTGAAATTAATTATTAATTAGTGCTAAGGTTATGAGAAATCCCTTTATTGGGCACTTTTATTTGCTGCATTGAAATCCTCCCACATGGAGGAACAAATAAATGTTTTTGGTTGAAGCTGTTTATTAAAATTGCTTTAATAAATATGCACAGCACAACTCCAAACCCAGGAGTGAATATCCAGTTATTTAGGGAGCATTAGTTTTTCTTCTTGAAGACTTGATGGCAGACTTTGTCCAGACAATGGATTTCCTACAAAAGAGAGAGACGGTGTGTTAGTTAGTATGATAATAAACATTCACACATAAACTGAAACATTTGCTAACACTTTATTTCAATGGTTCATTGTAGATGGTCTACTTAGTATCTGCTTAATATCTGCTAACACTTTATTTTGATATATATTCTACTAACCCTAACCTATCAGTCTACTAACAGTCTACTAATACTCTACTGTGGTTTTTTAAGTGTTCTTTTGTAAAATAAAGTGCTATGGTATTACCATGTTTATTTGGGTATGTACCGTGATATATCCTCTAAAATATGTAAATAGAATGGCACATCAATCTGTTAATAATTCAGTACCAGATTAATAATTAATAAATCAGTACAGATGTATTGATTTGTTTATTCTTGTACTAATGGCCCAAGGTTGTTGTTTACCAGGTGAAGCAGGTCTCCTTCAATCCACTGCCTCCAGCCACGGTTCTCCTTTTCTCCCTTCTGGACACAAACCAGTTTATCACCATCCCACGTCACCAGGGTCTGAAAACAAATATTTCAACAGATGTAAAAGATGCATAGGACCCCACCTGCACATTCATGACATAAAAGCAGTTATTATATGGTTAAATTTGTTGTACTCAAAGGGCATTAAAGGAGCAAATATGCTGTATCATTTATAACAATGCACTAAATTTAAATTTAAAGGTTCACTCTATGTAACTTTTGTTCAAAATTAACAAATTTTAATAGTCAATACATCTTTAATGCTTCTTTCAAAATATGTTTTTGTCTTGCCTTGAATTGCTATGGTAAGCTGATTATAAGTTTGTATTTTAGACCTGACGGATGGTTTTCACTGGAAAGTCCGAACATACGTCACTCTCGTGCATTTCTCATCAAATTCATAGATAGAGAAAAGTTGTGATATGGGAGTGGCATAGGTTAGTTGTCACAACGAGTGAGAAAGGCTGACGTGGAGCAGCTAAATCTACAACCTCCGGGGAATCACCTGTTTTAAACAAACTTCAAACAGAGGATAGTCTGCTGACAAAAAGAGAATGCAACAGAGCTCGTAATAAAATAAGAAACAACATCGGCTTGGCTTTTCGGAGATGGCAATGCGCAGATGGCATTTTTATTACTCAAAAGGTGAGTAAACTATTTAACTTAACAGATATATTGTCATTTGTAGCTCTCTAACACAGTTCATTGCTCATATTCATCATGTTCTTCCGCAAAATGCATGCAGTTTTGTTTTTTTAACCACTAGAGGGCCAAAAGTTACATAATGTACCTTTAAGAGTTATGTATTCCATCCATTTGTATTACACAGTTTTAAAATAGACTGATAAATAAGTGTGATGCATATTTGTCAGATGAAACGCTAAGATAGGAAAGATTTCTGCACTCAAAAATTGTTTATTACCAATTTGATTTCATTTTTACGGAGCCCCGCACATGACATGCAGGAAAAAATTAGACCACTAAATCGTGCGCACGATTTAGCAAATCGAGGGAACAAATTAGTAAATCGCGCGCACGATTTAGCAAATCGAGGGAACTAATTAGTAAATCGCGCGCACGATTTAGCAAATCGAGGGAACAAATTAGTAAATCGCGCGCACGATTTAGCAAATCGAGGGAACTAATTAGTAAATCGCGTGCACGATTTAGCAAATCGAGGGAACTAATTAGTAAATCGCGCGCACGATTTAGCAAATCGAGGGAACTAATTAGTAAATCGTGCGCACGATTTAGCAAATCGAGGGAACTAATTAGTAAATCGTGCGCACGATTTAGCAAATCGAGGGAACTAATTAGTAAATCGCACGCACGATTTAGCAAATCGAGGGAACTAATTAGTAAATCGCACGCACGATTTAGCAAATCGAGGGAACTAATTAGTAAATCGTGCGCACGATTTAGCAAATCGAGGGAACTAATTAGTAAATCGCGCGCACGATTTAGCAAATGGAGGGAACAAATTAGTAAATCGCACAAACGATTTAGCAAATCGAGGGAACTAATTAGTAAATCGCACGCACGATTTAGCAAATCGAGGGAACGAATTAGTAAATCGCGCGCACGATTTAGCAAATCGAGGGAACGAATTAGTAAATCGTGCGCATGATTTAGCAACATTTGGACATTTTATATGCAAATCAAATACATAAATCTTAAATTTAAGCCTATTTTTTTCTTTTGAGTGGAACTTAATATACAACAATACTATTGATTTGACTGCACTGACACTAATGGATGAGAACTGAACTGAGCTGATGATGACATCACTGTTTTCCCCAGAGCTGCTTTATAGCTGAATTGAACTCGTTTCATAATTGATGATCTTTACACAGTTGATCTGAACTGAATCAACACTGAACTGACTTCAACTGAACAATGACAATATTGCCTTTATATCTGCTTTACAGCAGAACTGAACTCTGCATTTTGGACACCCACCTTAACAATTCTGTTGTCCAGGGCTTTCGTGTGCTCCTCAAACTCCTCCCCGATGACAAAGTTGACCTCATAGTTTCTGAAGGTGCTGAGAGTTTTGGTCTCAAATTTGTCTCCATTCTGCACAATGACCTTAGTCTGTTTGAGATGCACCGCGATCTTACGGGTGGCAAAGTCAATGTCTGTAGGGCAGGAACAGAATCATACATTAAATCCTTGATTGTTTAAGTATGAATGTGTGAAACTAGAGAAAGGGTGCTTTGGAATCAGTGTAGAGGCAAAAGGGCCATATTTCGTCCCATGATGCAACAGAACGACCTCGCACACTGGGACAAAGGTGGCCAATGTGTTCAGATTCGCTCATCTCTCACATTTATCAAAACCACTGATAAGATACTGTGACCTGGCATGAACTTTGACCCTGGAGCAAGCACTACATTTGTTTATTCATTTCTCGCACTAGTAAAGATAACGAGTGTTTTTTGTTCATTACAACTCATCAATATTTAATTCATTTCTTATATTTCATTTTATTATGAGAAAATTTATTTCATGATAATGATATCATTAATTATTTAATTAATTTATATATATATATATATATATATATATATATATTTTTTTTTATTTTTTTATATATATATATATAAATAAAAGAACTAGGAAGCAAATTACAAACAATAGGACACGATACGATATACGATAGAGTTCCAAATTAAATAAACTACATTTTTCAGGTAGGCTAGAGTGGGTTTATTTAAAATGTATATATTTATTCAACATCTTTTGTTGTTTGATGTATTTTAGGCTGCTGTCCCTTTAAAACCGAATGCTAGAATTTATATCCGGTTTTCTCCAAGCTGTATACATTCACTTAAGCCATAACATCTTAAGCCATAATCGACTGTCTTGCCTCTGACAGCAACATAGTGTCGGCCCAGATCTGGCCCACGTCTGGTCTGTACATGTGGGCCGGATCTGGGCCAACACTATGTTGCTCTCTGGGACTAATTAGGCTATTCTCCCGTGACAGAATAGCAAAGACCATTTAGGAAAGAAGAAATACAGGACAAAACATGTTTGTTTGTTTTTTTGTGTGTTTTTTTTTTTTTTTTCAGAATAAGTCGGGACAGGGAGAAACAGGACATCTGGTCACCCTAACGATATTTGTCCTTAAAGGGATAGTTCACCCAAAAATGAAAATTCTGTCATCATTTACTCACCCTCAAGTTGTTCCAAATCCGTATGAATTTCTTTGTTCTGCTGAACACAAGGGAAGATATTTGGAAGACTGTCGGTTACCAAGCAGGTCTTGTCCCCCATTTACTACAATAGTAAGGGAGTAAATGATGACAGAATTTTCATTTTTGGGTGAACTATCCCTTTAAGTCGTCTATATAAAGTCTGATCGTTAAGCACAATGAATACATGCATTCAAATCTGTTGCAAAATTAATATTGCTCATGTAAGACTGAATATTTTGCCGCCCCAGTGCAGGCATGATGCACGAAACGTCTTACTCTATTACTTTGCACAACATCATCTTCTTTACATTGAGATTTTGCAACAACAGCCATTTATGCTGATTTACAAGTTAGCTCGATCAATAAGAACAAAACCTGTGTGTAGATATATCTGCATTTCTGGAGTCCTGTTGATAACTTTATGTTTCTGTTTAGGCGTACAGTAAAAGAAAATCACTTACCCATAGCCTTCATGACATCTTCAAAGTTGTCATTGCTGACCATCTCCCACGTTCCATTGTAATCAGCCGGCATTGTGAGGCTGGATGTTGTGTGTGTGTGAGAAGAATAGGATGAGGAGAGCCACGGCCTTTATAGCTGTGTGTGTGTGTGTGTGTGTGTGTGATCAAATGAACCATAGGGACAGAGTTCTTCTGATAAGACCTTTTATCTTCATTAAGTGAAGGGCTGGGCTTTAGAAAGGGGATGTACTTGTGTCGGCTTTTAATATGGACTGAGAGACGAGCTGTGCAGATATTGCACTTGTCATGAAATTTTAAAGCTGTGACAATAAAAATTACTGTATTGCTCGCTTAAAACGAACCCAAAGTATGTTGGAAATTAACATTTATTAATATGCTTAATAAATGACATTATTTAATAATTAATAATTAAATTGCTTTTTAATAAATGTTCACCTTTTGATTATTATTGTTGCCTCTAGTAATTATGCGTCTGATTTTTAATTTCCAACCTATTTTGGGTTCATTTTAAGCCAGACATACAGTCATTTTAAACAATAGTTGGGTTAAATATGGACAAACCCAGCACATTGGGCAAACATTTAACCCAACTTTTGTTAAGTTTTAGTGTATGACAATGAGGTGTCAGTAATAATGTGTCACTTGCATTCGTGGATTTGTAACTCTGGTGAAAGTATAGGGCACACGAGGATAAGTTAAGATAATTTATACTGCACTTGATCTCTGTCACCAGGACACAAATCACTCTCATTATCAGCTCAGGCGTGTAAACCGCTGTCTTTGATCATGAAGTATCAGTGATCATCACGTTAATGCAATCACTTTCAGATTTCACAAGTGTATTGACATTTTTAGCACTTACTGGCAAAGAATTACATTGCAATAACAATGTATTAGTGCAAGTTTGATTAAAGTCGTTTTAAACGGGATTAGATGTTTTGTTGCATGTAGGCTACTGTATCATTATGAGTTTTACCACAACCCACTGCAAAAGGCCTAATAGTTAATAGACCATGATCGAGAGTGAAATATGACCCTCGGACAACACTTGTGTTTAATATAAAGAAATCAGAGCAAGAATACATGAATAAATAAACTATAAAATAAATAATTAACAAATCTCATATTTACTGTTGTAACACAGTAAAAACTATTTTAAAAACTATTATTAATGGTTTCAATTTAATGGTATTTATGACAATAATAATGGACCTAAAACATTTTCATTGTCTTAATGTAAATTAGAGCTGCACTATTCTGAATAAACTACGGAAGCCCTAAACGGCCATGGATTGCAATTTTTTTCTATCTTGTTTTCTCGTGATCACGACTTAATTTTCTCGTGATCTCGAGATAACAAAAGTTGTTTTGTCGTGATCACGACTTATTAAAAGTTCTTTTTACAATGATTGATTCTGAAACACTGTACCCGGATTCTACTGTTGCTATAGTAACGAACACAACTTTGACGCGCATCTGATCGACGGATAAATCATGCGCTCTTATATCTTGTGGATATTTCAGCTAAATGTTTACTTCACTTAATAATAAAGTTTACAATAAATAAATACATATAGTCTATTTAATCACTGTTCACTAAATGTACGCTTAACATATTGTTTGTGTAATTAACATAGCTAATATTCAACAGAGCATCTCAAGCGCAGGCAGAGTGCCTTCAGAAAGATGCTAGATTATTCTATAATTCTAAAACCTTTTAGATTAAACCAACTTTATTTTCCATATTCATTTAATATATATATATATATATATATATATATATATATATATATATATATATATATATACATGACGAATAAAAATAACATACACATTATGTATATATATATTATATTATATATATTATATATATATATTACATAATGTGTATGTTATTTTTATTCGTCATGTAGGATAGGCTGTGACGATATGTGCTTCAAACTGTCTTCCTCCTATCTTCCATTAAAAAGGGGTGCAATACTCCAGATTTCCTGTTTGAGAAGCGTGTTTTTGTGTATGTTTTCTACAAAGAAATGTAGAAAATACAATAGGTTACACACTATCACTGAATTAAATGACATAGGCTATAAATCACATTTCTTATCAATATACATTGTGACATATTTAGGTAAACGAACACTGAAACTGCAATGATTAAAATAGCATCTTAAAGATACACAATGAAGTTCAAACAGAGTACTATACAGTGACATCAAAATTAGTTTTAATAAACAATAAGTTTAGTATCACACCGAACTATTGCGGTCGTGAAACTGTCATGCAACTAGTCAGAACGATAACAGATACACTTTCAAGCAAAATAATTATAATCAGTCATTTAACAGTAGAGTTAATCGCTTAAGGCACACAATACTGCACAAAATAAAGCGATCAGGAAAACTATCTCTGTCCGAAACTCGTACAATCTGAGCCAATATGAACTAATACAGTAAAGTGGATATTTACAGCGCATCACCAGTTATATTTGGTAATATACTGCCACCTGTTGGCACATTTGTGTAATGTAGAGCAGAGATTAAGTCGTGATCACGAGAAAACAACTTTTGTTATCTCGAGATCACGAGAAAACAAGTCGTGATCACGAGAAAACAAGATAGAAAAAAATTGTAATCCATGGCCGTTTAGGGCTTCCGTAATAAACTGAGAATCACATTTTTTTTTTTTAAAAAATAGAGATCCATTTCTGCCAAGACAAAAACTAAAAATAACATGTAATTTACTAGAGGTTCTGACAAAATTGCTGCAGTCTGTATAAAAATGTTTTAATTAATTTAAATTAATTATTTTAAAAGAATTGTTTGAATTAATGATTCAATGACTCGCATGATTCAATGACTTTTAAATAGAGATCCATTTCTGCCAAGACAAAAACTAAAAATAATAATTTAATGTAATTTACTAGAGGTTCTGACAAAATGTTAATTACTGCAGTCTGTTTAAAAATGTTTTAATTAATTTAAATTAATTATTTTAAAATAATTGTTTGAATGAATGATTCAATGACTCGCATATAAAAACTTGAATCAGCGTTTTTGTACACATCTCTTGAATGATTTAATGGAAAAAACATTTTTAACAGTCACTTGTCGCCACCTACTGGTGAAACGATGCAATTAATATAATCTTTATTTAAAGTGTTACTTTCAGAAGGTGATTTATTCTTTTGATCGCTAACATTTACATCAGTGTCAGCATTGCCAAGTCTGCAGTTTTCCCACGGAATTGGGCTACTGTTGCCGCGGGTTGTTTTTCATGTCCGCGGGTTGAAGCAACCCCAAATAACATGATATTTAGCCCCTGGAATGCGAATTTAACCAGGGGAACCCCGCCAAAACGCGGATTTTACCCACCTGAACGCGATTTTTACCAGGAGACCACCCTGAAATGCGATTGGGCTAGTTTTGGGCTAGTTTTGAGTATCAATTGGGTGGGTTTTGTTGTGAAAACCTGGCAACCCTGCAGTACGATCACATTCAGATCTGCGTTTGCGCTGCCATTGATCCAGAGAGAGCAGTTATCATAACAGTAAAGGCTATTCTTATTTCTGTGTTACAATAATTCACATTATCACAGTGCTGGAATAAAACTTCAGATATCAACACTGATCAGGGTTGCCAGGTTTTCACAACAAATCCCGCCCACTTGATACTCAAAACTCAAAAACCGCAGACTTGGCAACACTGTCATACTGGTCAAAAGTTGAGATCGAATCATGTGGGTGTTTGAATCGACATCGCGAGATCAATGATTAATCATGCAGATTTTTCTGGTTCTGAGGTAAAATTATATGACCCAAACATGATATAGCCTAATCAATAATTCATGCCAACTTATGTTTTTCCACTTTTTTATATAACCTAAATTACACGAGATTCAACTTGCCTTTTAGTCAGTTAAATATAGACTAATTTAAGTTGAAATGCTAAATGCAACAAACTTTTTTAAACGTTTTAATAGTTGGAAATTTTTAAAGTATGGATTTTTGAATTTTTAATGCGAGTGGCCCAAATATCTGAAGGTGAAAAAGAACAAACAATTTTGGCATTTTGCCCTATAAATAATCCTAAGCAATAAATGTTGCAAAAAAAATAGAGCAGAAGGTCAAATTGCTTAAGAAATATAATTTAGGGCAAGTGTTCTCATGTTTTAAAAAATTTATGAGAGTTAGAGTTTTTCAGTTAGTCCTCAAAACCACAAAGCAATTCTGATCCCATCAGCAAAATCTCAACTTTCCAATATGATCAAAGACCAGTTTGAAACCTAATGCGCTTACTTTCAAGGCATTGATCAAAAACATACTGAAAAAATATAATTCATCATTTGTAGCCTGAATATACTGTGTAAATATCAATTAGTTAAACAGTTTCATTAACCAAAATATCATAAAAATATATGTTTTTTATACAAGTTATACCAAAATATAAGTTTTAGCTTGTCAATATGCATAACTTCATTCAAGCTCCATTACAAATTCAATATTGATATTAGGAAGTGCGCAGGAGCAAAAGCCAGAGATAAGGACAGAGCTGACTGTACGCATATACTTCAGATCATGTAGGCTAAAGTTCAGTTTGCTGTCTGTGATATGTACTCTTGCACAATTCTCCTTGTAAAAAAAAAATCAGTTTAAAGGGTTAGTTCACCCAAAAATGAAAATAATGTCATTTATTACTCACCCTCATGTCGCTCTACAGCCGTAAGAACTTTGTTCATCTTCAGAACACAAATTAAGATATTTTTGATGAAATCCGATGGCTCAGTGAGGCCTCTATTGAGAGCAAAGCCATTCAAACTCTCAAGATCCATTAATGTACTAAAAACATATTTAAATCAGTTCATGTGAGTACAGTGGTTCAATCTTAATATTATAAAGAAACAAGAATACTTTTCGTGTGCCAAAAAAACAAAATAACGACTTTTTAACATCTATATGGGCCGATTTCAAAACACTGCTTCAGAGCTTTACAAATCAAATCAGTGGATCAAAGTCACGTGATTTCAGCAGTTTAGCCGTTTGATAGGAGATCCGAATCACTGATTTGATTCGTAAAGCTCCGAAGCAGTGTTTTGAAATCGGCCCATCACTATATTGTTGAAAAGTTACACTATATTGTTACTTGAGAGTTAAAATGGCATTTCTGTCTATAGAGGCCTCACTGAGCCATTGGATTTCATCAAAAATATCTTAATTTGTGTCCTGAAGATGAACGAAGGTCTTACGGGTGTGGAACAACATGAGGGTGAGTAATTAATGACATTATTTTCATTTTTGGGTGAACTAACCCTTTAAATAATTCCAGTCATGCAGCTACATTATGACAGAAATGTTCTGGGTAACACTTTAGTTTAGGGTCCAATTCTCACATTTAACTAGTTGCTTATTAGCTTAGATTTTACTAGGATATTGTCTGTTTATTAGTAATTATAAAGCACATATTAATGCCTCATTCTGCATGACCATTATGCATCCCATAATCCCCAATACCTAAACTTTAACATTACAACAACTACCTAGTGTTAATACAGGGTTTCTGCAGGTTTCATCAAATCTAATTTAATGTTTTTTAATGCCATTTTTTTTATTTTTAATGCCATATATATATATATATATATATATATATATATATATATGTCGCTAAATGTCTATGACGTCATGCGGCAATTTGTTTGCTTCTCTGCCGCTTTTGCTCACATAATATATTTTAATACAGCCAAATCCCCAATAAAATTGTTTCATCAATATATTTCTCTGTTTTTGTTGTCAGACTATATGAAATGATGACTGAAACGCGGCCCATTAAGACTTCATACAGGGCTCGACATTAAGCCTTGTCATTCACTTGTACAAGTAAAATAGTTGCTTGTCCGGAAAAAAAAACAAACAAAAAAAACAATTCAGGTAAAATGTATGATTCATCTTTCATTTTAAATTCTTAAATTCGATCAATAAATTTAATTGGAATAAGACACTAAAGGGCTAAAAATTGGAATAAGACACTAAAAACTCCACATTTTGAATTTTTACAACAGTATGTTCAACTGAGTTTCTTTTTGTGTGTGCTTCACGCATGTTTCCATTTCTCCTTGAGATGGTGCACGAGCCTCAATAGCGCAACCTTGTTATCATCAGTACATTATACATCCTATTATCATCCACTATCGATCACCAATTACACTAAATGTAATATAATCATTCTCGTGTTTTTTTTATTTTTTGTATTGACGTTTTAATCAGGTCCTTGCCTGGCAAGTAAAATTCTCTTTCACTTGCCCCTTCAAAAAAATCCACTTATCCCGGACTAATTGAAAAGCATTAGTGTCGAGCCCTGACATCTTAAATCAGAGCTAAATCCTGATTTATAATCGAGACGTTGTCTGACAAAATCACAATACATAAGATAAAGACAGTTGCTGTGATTTTGGCTATATGTACACGTAAAATGATCACTCAGGTTAGAAGCAATAGTATCCATTTTATTTGTTCTCTGACAGAGTGCGCAGCCTCAACTGAATGCGCTGCTCCTCTCAGCCACTCACTGAACAGAGCAGATGCAGGTACGCCTGCATCTACGATCTTGGCAGGAAAGCAAGATCTTGCGCTCATGCGGCAGTACCGGTGGGTCTCGGAAGCTAGATCAAGTTAACAAGTCGCTATATTCGTCTCAACGTGCTTTCTTGGAAAAAAAGTCGCAAAAGGGATCTGAAAAGTCGCTAAGTTGGCAACACTGATACAGCCTTCCGTCTCCAGGTCACAGCCCGCCGCTGTCCAAAACGGCAATTACCAAACTGGTTCTGTGTGTATCACACCAATGTACATATTTTACGACAGCAAATCAAAGTTATTAATTATGAAGGCTATATTCAATATAAAATGGTTTTTTTTTTTTTCTACAAAACTAATCTAAAAAATTTAATACCTGTAGGAATAAAATTTAATGCTTTTTAATGCCATTTAAGGCCTTGATTTTTGCAAAATCCATTTAATGACTTTTAATGTTTTTTAATGCCCCATGGATACCCTGTAATAAGCAGTAAATTAGGAGTTTGAGGCAAAAGCAATAATTAATACGCTCCCCAAACTGTTACCATGTTCTGCACTTCTACTGAGTGTTGACAGTGACAGTTCAGTTTTGTTTATGTACAACAGTTATCAAAATCGGACCAATGTTTATACCAACTTCTTTGTACTATGAAACCTTGCAACATCTGTCGTTTTAAATAGTAAGGATAGACTGACCATCAAATTCTTCAAAGTTGTTCACCAAGCTTACGATTACATTTCACATTTGAAATCACCAATGAAAATTGGTAACAACGGTCTCGTAAGGTTTGTTTCGAAATGGTCGAATCATGACAAAAAAATGCATTTTTCAGGCTGGATCAAGCTAATGCGTATGCGCAGTCCAGGCTGGAACCGGAGCTTCTAACGGCTGCCGCAGTGACGCAATGACTTACCAATCAGCGATTGGCTCTTATTTAGGAGGCGGGACTTATTACAAACACACCAATAGAGTGCCCCAGGGATGACGCGTTTTTGTAGGCCAACCCGGAAGTTAGCAGCGCACGGGTTCCCTCGACTGAAAGCCTATTCATTTTTCCCATAGACTTTTGGAAAATCGCAGAAAATAAGCTCTGTGTTTAACAAAGGGTTATGACACTTACACGTTTTGTCTATCAAGATGATCTTTACAAGTTAACACAACATTTATAGATTTTGAAGCCTAAATAAAGTCGTCAGATATAAAAGGCTAACAGTAGGCTATAAACGGACTACAGCACACCATGGTCGTGGATCAACGTCGTCACCACCAAGCTTCCTCAAACTTTATTTAGAAAACAACTTTATTAAAAAACATGCTCGCTGATTATGATCTGTGCTGTTATGAATACTTATCCACTTTTTCATGAGAAATGCTGTCCAAATGTCCCGTTTTTAATGATGACGTCTAAACTATTAATTTATATCAATCTACATATGTATACGGCTCAGTCAAATAACAGCGTATATGGAGCGTTGCTTCCAATTTATTCACTTTCCTTTCACTTGTCCTGTATCTATCAGCTCATTTAAAGATTTCTCAAGCAAAACAGACTGAAAACGAGATCAATTCCAACCTGAAACAGTACTTTATTCATAGGAAGTCATCCCTCTCCCACTTCAGCGGCCAACAGGCTAAACATCCTCAGTGAAACTTGTATTAAAGAAGCTCTTATGAAAAAGACATCAAGCAAAATGCCAATTGACAAATGCATTACATAAACTGCGATGCACAATTCAAAGACTTGTGTACAAAAGTTCATTGCTGTCCATAAGTTAAGTCAGAAAAGGAATTAATACTGAAAGTATGCAACACAGATCACTAAAACATCTTCCCAATATGAGAAATCACAGTACTTTGCTGGAAGTACTCATTTGATTTACTGTACTTAGCAAACAGGTACCAATTCATAGTTCATGGCATGGCAATTCATTTTAATCGAATACAAAAAGAAAATTAATGCTTGACAGAGGAATTTAAATATACAATACTTTGCTACAAACTGATTCTCAGAAACCTGGAAATATGGTCAAAGAAATCCAAACAAAGAGGAACCACAAGGAAAAGCATTTGTACATTTTGGCTCGACGATCCCTTCAACACTGACATTACAGGATTTGCGTGTCAGAGTCAAAGACGACTTGTTCGTTTTCATAAAGGGTGTTTGGACCTAAATGCTTACGTGGAAAATATGACACTAGAATCCTAGAACTAAAAATAAAAACAAATGCAAGTCTGAGAATATGGTAAACGTAGTTGACCCCTGAGTTTCTAATGCAGATCTAGTGTATAAAATACCTCATTACAGTGTGCCTTTTAGTGCAAGCCAGCAAATATGCTCGATTAAACAGGAGGTATATTAAGATAGCACCCAAGCAAACAATGCTTCTCTGTGCAGTCTGTCCTGTTGGCCGAATCACAGAGTGGGGCTGGTTTGAACAGCCAAACCAGTAAATCAAATACATCTTATTTATAATTCATTTGTTTCCTTTGTTTTTTTCATAGAAAATATAAATATCCCTGAATGGAACTGATTCACAGTATAGTGAGGACTCCAGTGCTACTACCATTGTTTTTATGTTGGGACAATCAAGTGTCTTCAAGGTCTCCAGTTAGTGTCCTTCATTCGCTGTCTTGGTAATTCACAGTCCGCTTGCCTCCGTTTCTGGTCCGGATGCGTGTGGCCCGTCGAGGTTTCCCATACGACACGTCGCTGTCCTCGTCGGAAACATCCCTCTGGCGTTTCCTCAAGCGCGTCGTTCCTCGGTCACGGTTTCTAAGCCTTCTCTTTGGACTGCTCCGTGAACCTGAGCTGGCATCCGATTCGGACTCCCCAGACTCTTCGCTCTCAGAGTTGTCGTTGCTTCCGTCGTCGCTTTCGCTTTGCTTCCGCCGTCTCCGGCTCGCTTTGGGATTCTTCTCCTGAGGCCTCTGTTCTCGACCATTCTCCGATTTGCATCTAGTTTCGGAGTCGCTCTCAGAGTCCGTCGAGCCGCTCAAGGGCTTGAAGCGCTTTGCGCTCTTTCTTTGAGCTTCCCTGCACTCGTTTTCATCACTGGTCCTACTACTTTTGTTGTCTGTGTCTTCAGACTCTGAGGAGCCACCACGTTTCCTTTTGGAGTCGCCGCCGCCGCCTGATGGTTTTCTTGCCCGGGAGATGGTCCGCTCCTTACTCTTCCCGTTCTTTGATTGAATCTCCATCTCAGGACTGAATTCTTCATCCGAGTCCTCCATTATGTAGCTCTTCTTGGGAAGATTTCGAAGTGATTTTCCTTTGGATGCAACTGCAAGGCAAGGCCTCCTCCTTGGATGTGTCGGCTTGTCTTCCTCTGATGCTTCGCTCTTTGGCGACTCAGAGAAATTGCCCACCTTTTTTCTCCTCCTCCGATCTACCTTCCCTTCGCTATCCGAACTGGAGGCATCCGACCTTGTGTCGAGTTTCTTTTTGCGAGCATTGGATGCCCATTTTCTGTTTCTGAGGGACCTTTTTTCTTCTGCATCATCGCTTTGATTCTCATCGTCTTCTGATTTAATTCTCTTCCTGTGTGCAAGAGATTTTTCCGAAACGTCGCTGAGTTCCTCTGAGTCCTGGGTTGTTGACATTAATGCATCTGTGGATAAGGTTTTTTTGTGGGTAACTTGCTGTTTTTGGCTGTCTGATGATGCTTTACTTTTCTTCAGCTCTTTCACATCCACCTTTCTTCCGTTTTGATGAGGGTGCTTTTGAGTTCTGGGAACCTCAACATCCTCCTCAGAGCTCTTTTCAGAATCCTGCTTGCTTTGCCGAGGTTTCTGATGTCGGTCTCTGGAGCAGTTTTCCTCTTCTTCGGCATCGGTGTCATTCAGTTTCTTGATTTTACTGACAGCGGCTTTTGCGGTCTTCCTTGTGGACTTCCGCCTGACAATGAGGTCCTCGTCCGACTCCCCATTCACACTTTCATTCTGACTCCCCTCATCATTTGAGTTGTCCTCACTGTCCTCCCACTGTTGTTTGGTGCTGTGTCCATTAACGAAAGGAGATGTTTCTAAAAATAGAAATATGGAAGTAAGAAAGTAGAGTTTACAACTTCCCCTCCACTATGTACAAATTGACCTTTCTTTATTGTCAGTGTCGCAGTGTCATTTAAAGGGTTAGTTCACCAAAAAATGAAAATTTCTGTCATCAATTACTCACCCTCATGTTGTTTCACACCCGTAAGACCTTCGTTCATCTTCAGAACACAAATTAAGATATTTTTGACGAAATCCGAGAGGTATATGACTCGTCCATAGACAGCAATACAATCAACACTTTCAAAGTCCAGAAAGGAACTAAAGACATTGTTAAAACAGTTCATGTGACTGCAGTGGTTTAACCTTAATGTTATGAAGCCGTGAGAATACTTTGTGCACAAAAAACAAAAATAACGACTTTATTCAACAGTCTCTTCTCTTCTGTGTCATTCTCATACATTGTTTACGTCCAGCGCTTCCAGGTTCTACATCAGAATGCCGACTCCGTTTTTGTGCACAAAAAGTATTCTCATCGCTTCATAAAATTAAGGTTGAACCACTGCAGTCACATCGACTGTTTTAACCATGTCTTCGGTACCTTTCTAAAGTGGTGGTTAAATTGCTGTGGAGGAGTCATATACCTTACGGATTTCATCAAAAATATCTTAATTTGTGTTTCGAAGATGGTCTTACGGGTGTGGAACGACATGAGGCTACATTTTTGGGTGAACAAACTCTTTAATGTGACTTCTGAATGGAAAAACATTTAATGAGGAAAAACTGCAGGATGGGACTTTTGTCTGTCAGGAATTGTCTAGATTGTAAAAAGGAGGCATCCATACCAGAATGGGGACATGACTGAGAATTTGCAGCAAATTGTGGAAAGGGTTGTGTCCTAGTGATCAGGCCAAATTTATCTGAGTGTAAACAAACTGAACGTTATTAGTGCTGAACCAAAAGTTATTAGTGCGGTCAAAATGAATAATATTTAAAGCAATTAACGCAGCATCCATTAGCGTTACATTATATGAACATGCTCTCTAAGCGCCACAAAACAAATGAGAACATCTGTCTGTGAATGCCGTGTCATGTGACACACGACTTGAGTGCACAGAAAGAGGCGTACCAGTAACAAGTTCTCTTTCTCACTTCAACAAACAACACAGAATTATGCCAAAATGCTTGTTTTGTTGAGTATCCTCATAAGAGCAGTCTTAAATTAGTTAAATAACATCTTAAATGAAGAGTTGTGAGAAAATGAGATCCGTGTCATGTTCGGCAGCGACAGCTCTTAAAGTGACAGCAGCCTAATAAAGCAGCTGCTGTGATGTCTGTCATTAATATTCATCTAAGAACAAAGAGAACAGAAAATTGTAGCTTTTTAAGGATTAAGCTATATTTAATTTATAATGTATGCAGTGAAGACTATAAAGTGTTTGATAACATCAGTGCTTCCCACACATCGACTTTACTTGGGCGGGCCGCCCACGTATAATAACGGCCGCCCAAGTATATTTGGAGACACATTTTTGCTTTTATTATTTTTATCCTCTTATACTTTTATATCCGCGCAAGATAATGAAACTATCCGCGATCGATTAGCTAGTCGTTTCGTACCTGCTCGTTACGTGTGCGTCAGAACTGTTTACTCCCACTAACATTCCCACGGGCACTGCACTTTGTAAAGTCACAAGGGGGCGCTGTTGCGCTTTCTACAAGCTCGTGCAACAGTGCTTCAGTCTGCTTCAAAATGATTCTCAATCAGTGAAAAGTGCAGATTTATGCCAAACGATTGCTAATGAACTCAAGTTGATGAATTATTACAAAGTCTACTTTATGGCCTTTATATAAAAGACGATTGTAAGAATCTGAAGGATCAGCCTGCAATAGTACAGACATTTCAAAATAAGAGTCCCAGTGTATTTTGGGCTTGTTTATAATTAAAGTCACACACTAAGTTTTTTCTTTTGGGCATTATTGGTATTTTGGTTACACAAAAAATTGTATTTAATTTGATTTCCATTTAATTCATAGGAAATTATTGTAGTCTCCCCCACAGGAAGAAAAGACTAAGAACATTATTTGACACATATATTATTAATTTTATAAATTTTACTAGTAAAATCTGTGTCCCATTCACTGAGAGAGACACTATATGACAGCAAGGAGAACATAGGAAAAGGTGAATCATTTATGTTGTAATTTTGCATAATTTACAATACATAATATTAGTATGTAATTAAATGTAATATGCTATGTAATTAAAATTAATTTCAATAAATAAAAATACTGTTAAAAAAAAAAAAAAAAAAAAAAAACACATTATTTGTTTGTCACATGTAGTAGACCATTTTTGTGCTGTGGTAATAGGAGGATTTTTCGCCCGGCTACCACCGCAAGTATATTTCAAACCTGTGGGAAGCACTGAACTTTATTCTTAATTTCTGTATATTTCCCACCTGACATACAGGTAGGAAGGCTGCAGGTAAATATATTATAATGGGTTCATGTGAAGATTGATTTTAAAGCCTAATAAATGTTAAAATTGATAGCTTTCAGTTATACTGTAATGTTAAATGTTTATATTTAATGTTTAAAAAAAGTTTCATAGAGACATCAGTAGCAGTGTTAGTAGCAGTGATACTGGCCTTTAAACTAGCCATTAAACATTTAAAATATACTGTCTTTAAGATGTTTCTACATTAATTTGGAGAGTAACTGTGAAATGATTGTTTTTAATCAAAAAAAATGTGTGATTATTTAATTTTTTAAATCGACTGACAGCACTAGATGTCATTTAAATCAACTTTTCTTCTTTGGAAGAGCATGCACTCACGAACTGTGCAAAACATGGATGTGTAGATGGATAAACATTTTGATTTCAAGTTGACTGTAGAGCTCAACAGTTCAACACTGAAGGGGAGATACTACCAAGCATACCCTTTTTCTCTGCTGATCGTCTGCATGGTCTGCGGCCAGCAGATCTACTCTCCTCTTTGCCGTGAGAAGACGAGTCACTGTCCGCGCTCACACCACTCTTCTCTTCTTCACTAACAGAAGCATCACTTTCATTTGACTCTGTGAGGACAACAACATTAAAAACATTTAAGTTACATTAGATATTTGGACACAAAACATTTCAAGGTAAGCGATGTAGATGTTCATACCCTCCTGAGAAGCTTCCTCTTCGTCTGAATCAGAACTGCTCTGAATGACAGCCGAGCGTTTGCTAGCACGTGTTGCGGGCCGCGGGCCGCCTCCATGACCCTCCTCGTCCGAGCCGTCGCCGTCTTCCAGGGTATCCATGAGTTTCATCTTATTGACCGCTGCCATGGCCGTCTTGCGGGTCCTTGGCCGGCGACTGACAGAAGACAATGACTCGTTTTCTGAGGTGTCTGAACCTTGTGAAGGCTCCTGGTCAGAATCGCTGCAGGGTCGTGGTCTCTGACGCTCATGTGACCTGCTGTGCCCATTCATCTTGGCATGGCTCTCTAGGATACACAAAACAGTCGCTGCATGAGAGAAAATTTTGTTTGTCCACTAGTCACACTTTACTAGGTGGACAGAGCTGAAAGCACTTGAAATGTATTAATACATCTCCGATTGTGTTCATCTGAAAGAAGAAAGTCATATACACCTATAGGGCCCTATAAAATCCGTTTTATTTTTTCCCAAATTCCGTTTTTTCCATTTTAATTTTTCTGGATTCCGTTTTTTTCCATTTTATTTATTTTTTGTCTCTATTTTAATGGTTAAATTAAATTTTAGTAATCAAAAAGCATGTCTAATTAATTGAAATAATGAATCTTGTCCAATTTACCAACAATTTAATAAAAGTTTAACAAAAAAATTAATTTTTTTTAGGGCCCTATGATAAACGTTTTATTCTTTCCCCTCAACTTCTGTTTCCTGGATTCCATTTTAATGGTTTAATTCCATTTTAATAATAAAAAAGCATGTCTAATTAATTGAATTCTTAAAAACAACAATATTTATTAATTAAAAAAATATATTTTTATGATTTTTTTTTTAAAGTTCTGTTGTGTATTTAAATTTTTCTGGCAATCAAATGAACGCATACCATTTAATTTATCTTTTAATCATGAAATTAAAGTTTTTTTGTCAAACAATGTGCTGCACAACAGAGCTTTACTGTTAAAATTAAAACATGGAAGAAACACAGATTATCGTTTAAAAATATTTTTTATTAATTGTTAGTTGTTAAATTAATTTATCTAAATTCTACTGTACAACAGTAATATGTTTCTGTCAAGTTAAATCGAACTTTTATTTTGACGTTTTGCCTAGAGCTTTGAGTTTCTCTGTGTTTATGACGGTAGTTTTCTCAAACGAAGCGGTTAAATGCTGATGAAGTGACTTTCAGAGCAGCTCTGGAGATGAATTTGTGCGTTCATATAGTGAGACGACAGAGGACGAAAACACCGCGAGTGTCGCACGTGCGCTCCCGCGCGAGTGTGTGTGAGGCGGTGTGAGGTAAATGAAACTTCGCTTCCGCATCATTCATTTCAGAGTCACACAGGCATGCAGGATTCATGTTTAAATAGTCTTTTTGCGGTTTAATATTCACACACACTAGTCTATATCGCGATTTAATTTAAGTGTACTGACCTGCTTTTAATTCATTCACCAAAATTTGACAAATTCCGTGACATTCCGCGTTATATAGTAAATTCCGTTTTTATGAATGGATTCCGCGATTCCGTGATCGCGGAAATTATAGGGCCCTACACCTAGGATGGCTTGAGTATGAGTAAAGCTTGGGCTAATTTTTCATTTGAAAGTGAACTAATCCTTTAACTATCAAATCTGATGTTTACAAAGCGTTTGTGAATCCGGAGGAGATTTTTCGGGAAGCAAATTACTCTGAATTTACTCATACTTCTACTTAAGTTTCATGAATGACACATTGTAGGGTCTCACCATGTTTTCGTTTTGCTCCTTTATTCTGTGCAGCTCTTCTCGTGGCTCTAGTCTCTCGTCTGAAGACACGAGACGAAGATGAAGGTTCTTCATCCTCTTCAGACTGACTCAAAGATTGTTTGCTGTCATGATCAGACCCTATAAATCAAAAGCACAAACTTAAACTATGGAATGGCCCCATGTAATAAAAAGAATAGACTCACCCTATAATTAGAGATTTACCTATAATTGGTTTACCAATATTTACTCTTTTCTACTTAATTTGTTGTCTTTGTAATATGTAATATAATAAATGGCTCCAAAATAAAATAGTGCCTGTTAAAGCACTGCGTATGCAACAGGAACAAAGATTGGTTGAAATTGTTGATCTAGTTCACAAAACCTAGTAGATTGTTTCGTTTACAACTTAGGCATAATTTATTTGCACACATAAGCAGTTCACTTGAAAATGAAAGTTCATTCCTATGATGACGAGTAAATGAACGTTCATTTTCAAGTTAGGTACAACGCGCAGCAACCAAGTGCCTTACATTTTAACACCGGAAACGAATAAGTTTTGTCTTACCGGATGAAGATGAGCCAGTCCGTCTGAAGGTATCCTTGGCTTCATTGACTCTGCGGCGCTCTGGTCCAGACACTTTGGCTGAGGTAGATTTGGCTGTAGACTGTTCTGTATTTTCCTGAGTTTTTATAGTAGCCCTCTTTTGACTACGGCCAGGAGGAGAAACAAGGACAGCTTTATTGTCTTCGGCATGGAAACTATTAATGGCCAAAAGGAAAACAGGAGAATAGAATAAGAGAGAGATCAGGCCTACCGTGTGGATCCTTGGTTGGAAAGAGCCGAGTCCTGATGCTGCGACTTCTTCCTGAATCTCTGACTGCGTCGCAGCTTCAAGCTACTTTTGACGGCAGTCTTGTAGTCAGAAATGATTTTGCGTATACTCTCTTCGAAAAACGCTGATAGTCGCAAAGTCATGCTGTAAATCTGTAAAACAGCATAAGGATATCAATGAGTCTTTAAGAATTAGGCAAAAAGACAGAAAAAAGACATGAACACGTTACCTTTGACCGTTTGTTTGGCGTGTAGGCTTTAGCATTGGCAAAAATAAGCCTGGTGTCCTTGCACAGGTCTATGGGATTTTCATAGTGGTCTTCTTCAAGAGTCCGCCGCACCGTTCCAAGATCCATAGGCGTGTCGATAATATTACCATAATCCTGGAGACACCAAGACACGGTATTATAAAGACTAAACCATTACTTTGTTCAAAGATAGACACCTCTTTGTTTTGACATATACATTATTTAAAAAATAAAAATAACATAAATACAATGCCCACTCCTACTGACAATGCTTGATCCCACATTTAAATCAGTTTGTCTTATTAGGTTGGAATTATGAACTTCCTAAAACCCGAATACATCTCAACATTAGCAGTTAACATTTACTTTCACTCCAGATGTGAATATTCGGCAAGTACGATACTTTAATAAAAATAAAGCATTCCTATAGAGAGCTATTGTGTTGAGTATGAACATTTATAGATGACAAACATTTTTCCTTGGTGTGGAAAATTATATTTAATTGTTTGGTGATGAAAATGTGCCAACCAATAAGCAGCTGACAGAAAATTAAAAAAAGAAATTAAGGTTTTTGAGGAAAACACGCATTATGCATGGTGCATCACAGAGCAGTGCAAAACGAGCATTTGTGGTTAAAAAGTATATAATTTTTATTTTTTTAGAAAATGAGTGATGGTTTCTCTAGATAAGACTCTTATTCCTCGTCTGGGATCATGTAGAGCTCTTTGAAGCTGCACTGAAACTGACATTTGGACCTTCAACCCGCTGAACCCCAGTGAAGTCCACTATATGGAGAATAATCATCAAAAACAAACATCTTAGATGAGATGTGGGTGAGTAAATTATCAGTTTAATTCTGAAGTGAACTAATCCTTTAAGAATCTAATATTATTTGGGCAGTGTGTTTTTTTTTTTTGTATCAGGACTTCCAGATGAACTCTTTCCCCACCATTGATGAATAATGTTTTCACTGTTAAAAGGTAGGGGGCGCTGTTACGTATCTTCTGAAATAGTACAGCATCTCCAGATCCCCAAAAAAGCAAAGATCAGGAGCGGACAGGAGATTGCTAGTCTCAGCCTCGGACCGTTGGCTGAACGTATGATGCATATGGCACACTTAACAGGAAACACTTCAGGGCTTTCAAAGTCTGATTGGTTGAATTCTCCAGGATGTCCAGGAAACGTGCGTGTTGCGTTCTTTAACGGTCTGCGTGGAAATAAATGCCGACACCAAATCCCCTTGTGGAAGAATGCTGTCATGTTTATAGCTGTGACAATGAGCGCTTACCAGGATCAACTGAACGCTGGATTTTTCAGAAGTATTTGAAGCTCACAATTCAACCTTCTTAAATGAATAATTTATTTGATGCAAGGCGTTCTGTTATTGTAGGGACATCGACTTTACATTTTCACGCCCCTAAACATGACGCGGAACAAAACGAACTGTGATTGGTTGTGTTACATGTCAGTCAAACGTCCACTTGGGCGGTCCTTGGCCAATGACAACTGTGATAGAGTCCAGACCAGGGCTTACAGGATTAGTCCACTTTCAAATAAAATATTCCTGATAATTTACTCACCCCCATGTCATCCAAGATGTTCATGTCTTTCTCTCTTCAGTCGAAAAGAAATTAAGGTTTTTGATGAAAACATTCCAGGATTTTTCTCCATATAGTGGACTTCAATGGGCACCAAACAGTTGAAGGTCCAAATGTCAGTTTCAGTGCAGCTTCAAAGGGCTTTAAACGATACCAGACGAGGAATAAGAGTCTAATCTAGAGAAACAATCGCTCATTTTCTAAAGAAAAAAATACTGTATATGCTTTATAAACACAAATGATTGCCTTCCAAGTGCTTCCGCCAAAACCGCACTTTTGTATTCTTCAAAAAGTTTACGCTGAATGTCCTACACCTTCCCTATTCTACTTACGGAAAAAATGGAACTGCCGCTGCGTTCGTTCCCTAAGTAGAATAGGGAAGGTGTAGGACATTCAGCGTAAACTTTTTGAAGAATACAAAAGTGCGGTTTCGGAAGCACTTGGAAGGCAATCATTTGTGTTTATAAAGCATATACAGTATTTTTTTCTTTAGAAAATGAGCGATTGTTTCTCTAGATAAGACTCTTATTCCTCGTCTGGTATCGTTTAAAGCCCTTTGAAGCTGCACTGAAACTGACATTTGGACCTTCAACTGTTTGGTGCCCATTGAAGTCCACTATATGGAGAAAAATCCTGGAATGTTTTCATCAAAAAACTTAATTTCTTTTCGACTGAAGAGAGAAAGACATGAACATCTTGGATGACATGGGGGTGAGTAAATTATCAGGAACATTTTATTTGAAAGTGGATTAATCCTTTAAAAACGAGAAAAATATTCAATCAGCTCACTCTTATTTTAACGTTTCTATTCCTGCGTTCCTTCTGTATTATTACCGTCCCGAAAATAAATACAGGATTTTATAAAAAAAACAAAAAAACAAAAAACACAGTCTTGTATTTGCCGTCGAGTCTATACAACACCATCTTTTATAACAAGATTGTCCAAATATTAAACAAAAGAAAAAACTGTCAACAGTTCAAAGAAAATAAAGTATTTTTTCAAGATACCATATTTTAAAATGTTTGCTGCAAAAAACAAAAAAAACAAACAAAAAACAACAACAAAAAAAAAAAACACGCATAAAATTGCATTTTTGAGAGGAAAAAAGGTAAGTCACGTATAGCCCTGTGTCACATTTTATTACATTCAGAAATAAGCGTAAAATACCGGTAAATAAAGCAAATTGTTTACAAATAGCCTAAAGCTTTATAGGTTTATAATGTTTGTAA
The DNA here is from genome assembly GCA_036281575.1 of Ancherythroculter nigrocauda. Taxonomy (NCBI): domain Eukaryota; kingdom Metazoa; phylum Chordata; class Actinopteri; order Cypriniformes; family Xenocyprididae; genus Ancherythroculter; species Ancherythroculter nigrocauda. Next base: position 29,635 of record VTFQ01000631.1, read on the forward strand.
ACATAACTTATAAACACTATAAAGCTATTTCAGTTCTTCTCACTCCACAACAAATCCTCTAAATTTAACAGTATATAAACGTCAGACCAAAACAAATTAATTCAAAGTGAAACTTAACGGCCATTTCAATCAAACGTTTCTGTTCAGAACGATTAAATTGATTTTGATTCCATTTCTGGTTATGTTCCTGTCAAAATTTGTTTTTGTTCCTTGAACCGGTTTCTGGTCCAGACCTTCTGCCATCAGTCTGAGAGATTGCTTGCGCACAAATAATCACCAAACATTCAACAGCATATAAATCAAAACTGCATAAAGTCGACCCAGGAAGAACTATAGGACTGTGAAGCTTTGGGGGGGGAGGGGTGTTGATGGACACCATCTACTCCATCTGTGTTTTGATCATCGTTCTGAATCCGAACCAGATGGAGTCTTTGACAAAAACGCCATTTTCTCAGCTTTCTGTTCAAAAAGTTGTTTTTTTTTGTTGTTTTTTTTTTAAACTTACCCACATTCAAATGTGGATAAAAAGAGGCTCTGTTTGTTCTTTTGATATATTCACTGTTCACATTCTTACAAAGTATTCATCAAAGATATGATCAAAAATGCTGGCGCTTGCTGGCAACTTAAAAAAAAAAAAATACTTAAGAGTTAAGAAAAATGACCAATTCCCTAACATTATTCCACTGATTGCATTTTGGAGACTCACCGGATATTCTCTCTGATCTACAGGATCCCGGAAAGGCTCTGAATCCTCACACTCAAACATGTAGTCCAGTAAACGTTTGCAGTAGTGCTTCCACGCATCCCTGTCCTGTACGACCTCCACTGATGGCTAGAGAAATCAAGACAAGAAGCGTCTTTAACAAACTCATCCATCAGAACAAAGCTGTGTCAGGATTTTTAACCATGGGGCATATATAGCATGATGTTAAAGGGATAGTTCTGTCATCATTTACGGGTAACCAAACAGTTGGGCTCCATTAACTTCCACAGTAAGTCAGTGGGGCCCATCATCTGTTTGGTTATTGACGTTCTTCAAAATATCTTCTTAGACACTCATACAGGTTTGGAACAACTTGAGGGTGAGTAAATCCTGACAGAAGTCTCATTTTTGGATGAATTGCCCCTTTAACAATGTCTCTGTTGACACATTTCTACCAATGTACAGTATATACACTGTCAAATTACCCAACTCTACTATTGTAATATATCTTGCACTACCTGGCGAAGTCTTTGTCCAGCAGAGGGTCCAGGTGCATCAATGTCATCCATGTCCTAAAAGCCACATGAAATCAGTCTCATGTCCTCCAGGAAAAGGCAGTGAAAACAGGTTGAACAAGCACACTCACCTCATCGTCAGAGTACTCCATGTTCTCAACGGCATTATAGATCTCCATGATATCTGTGCAGTGAGGTTTACTGTGGCCAGGGAGGGGGGGAAAGTTTGTTACAAAGCTAAACATTACAATATCACAGAGAGATCTTTGCCACCAATGTCCTGGACCAACCTTATGAACTTCAGAAGAACATTTGTTATGGTTTTTGCAGACTCTGCAATCTTGCTGCGGGGCTCGTTGAAGGTCTTGGCATTTTGTTCAATGTGTTTAACATCCCAGATCAGTGCAGACAGCCTCCTAGAGAAAGAAAAAGACATGTTGAAACAAAGCAAAAGCAAATATGGGAAATTAGAGTTCACCCCTCAAAAAAAAATTCAAACTCTGTCAAACTCTCATTTACTTCCTTCCAATTCAGCTCCTTTTGAGACTTTTTTTCAAAAGTTTAGGGACAAATCTAGCAACTTCTTGGACAAACCTTATCTAGATTGTTATTTTCCCCACTGATCTAGATTCATATTTATGAATTTGCCATTATGATGTCATCTAGTGATATTTAATGCTCCGGCTCAAACAGGAAAGGACACCAGAGACGTGTTTTTTTTTTAATTGGATGTCAATGGAGAAGAGGCTTTACTACACTGAATAAACCTCTTTTGTGAGAATACAGCTTATTTATTGAATTGACTGCCTGAACGCTAATCTTCAACATGTTTTACGTGAAACAAGTTTGTTGGGAAGGATATGTAGATTTTACCATGATAAAAAGGTTATTTAGAGAAAGCAGAGTAGGGACTGTTGCGACAGGCAGGACTCATTTACGGCTTTACTGTAGTATTTAATAGTAATATTGAGTGATATTGTATATTCAATATAAAATACTGATGTTTTCTTTCTTTGGCTTTCAGGTTTTACCAGTTATTATAGGACTTTTTATAACTGCATGTATGACGCTGATGCATTTTAATGAATAAAGAGAAAATAAATAATTTCATTATAAATATTGTGTTACGTTGTATGTTTAATAAAAAAAAATGAAGTGTTCTTACTATCGCTATACTAGTGTTGTCACAATACCAAAATTGTGACTTTGATACGATACCCAACTTAAATATCACGATACCGAAACTTAAAAGATACTATGGCAAAAACCTAAAACAGCAGGAAAAGTAAATAAATAACACATGACAGAACTTCTTTCTTCAGCAGTGTGCAGCTGATACTTCTGGATTTGAGCTTCATTGCCATGAAGTTAGAGTTAGATTTAATATAATTTTTAATGTTTATTATTTTCATGCTCAATAAAATTGTAAATTATTTGCTGTTATGCTTTTTTATATATTTAAGTGTTTTTGACAGTAAAATTTTTATAAAAATTATATTACTGTAAATAATAAGAGCAATGTTATTAAAGCATAAATTGGTTTAAAATAACTGTATATACCCTTCACATATTTATGTATTTTTAAATTCATTTTATTTTTGCAACCAGATATCACTTATTAAACTTAGACTCAATAATACGCCTCTTTGCGGAGGTCTGCTTGCACGAGTAAAATAAATAAATAACACTCATTTAATGTTTGAGAGCATAAACATAATGCTGGTATCACATTCACTAAGCTGTTGCTCTTTAAATTCTTTGTACAAATCGGCAAGATGCTTTTGACTCCCTTCGCTTGCGTTATTTTGTAACATCTTTTGCAGACGGGCTTTGTGGTGTCCGTGGGCTTGCCCTGACTGCCGGCAATGTAAGCAAAATAATGCCATATTTCGCTTTGTGCATCTGCTTTCTAAAAGCTCCGTTTTTAAAAGCGATACCTTTCTAGTACCGGTATATTGTGCAACACTACGCTATACCAGGTTAGACTTTAATGATTTATGACTGCTGTGTGCCTAATGATGATGATATAACACTTTTTAATGAATGAAGGTAAATACTTATAATTTAAATGAACTAAATGTGTATTAAATTACAGTTAAGTTTTGGTGTAGTTTTATGTGCCTGCAGTGACTAATTTGCAGCTAATAGAGATATCCGCACTATTTTTTTCCGCAGTAAAGCACATTCCACAAACAATGCAGTCCTACTGTACGTTTACTAGCGATATAACATGAAATATTAACATTTATTCACAAGACCAATGTGCTAATTCACAAGAAACTGATTAACGTAAACTGTAACCGACTGTAGTAAAACTTTAAACAGTGGACACTGACGTCACTGGGAAACGCTGCTCTACGCACACCTTGGCAATAGAATCGCCATTGACTAGTACATTTTTTAGTTCAACTCACTGATAATGAATATAAACATCTGATTCCACCAAATTATCTTTGTAAAAATGGCACAGCTTTTTAAATATGTTTGCATGTACACTCTTAACATCAGTCAATCAAGCATTATATTATGATACTATAATAATCAAGCACTATTTAATGAGAGAACTTTAGTAACTAGAACTAAAACTTGGTAACCAAACACATATGAATCCGGCATCTCTTCTTGCTTGTTCTTAAAAGCTGAATAATTCCAAATGAACTCCGTTATTTTGACAGGAAAATAGAAAATCATTTACATGTACATTTTTGGGTGAACTAACCCTATAAATATTGGTGATAGTTAAAACTAAAGACTACAAGTTGTACAGACAACTTAGTGCTTTTTGCATGGAAAAAAGCAGAATGAACATTGATCTAAATGGTGACAATTTTTATTTTTAGGTGGACTATACCTATTAAGCTACAAACCTGTAGAAGTTGTGCCTGAGCCGCAGTTTGATGGTGTTCAGGTCAGTGGGATATGCGATGACAGCACAATATGTAGGATACTGAGCAAGATCGACCGGACCAGAGAAAGGTGCTGTGATGTCTGTTGAAGAGGACAGAAATTGACATTTGATAAGACAGAGGGACACATTTAAAGGGTTAGTTCACGCAACAATGAAATTCTGTCATTAATTACTCACCCTCATGTCGTTCCAAACCTGTAAGACTTTTGTTCTTATCTTTAAAACACAAATGAAGATTTTTTAAAATTCTCTAAATCAACATTTTCAAGCTTTAAATTGTACATTAAAAAAAAAAAAAAAATAATCCAAATGAATTGAGTGGCTTAATCCGAGTGTTCTGAAGAGACATGTTTGCTTTATATGAGAAACAGGCTTTTATTCACATATAAACTTTGATCAACGCTCTTACATAGAGCACATCAAATATGGCAAATGGAAATTCAAAACGTGTTCTTGATGAGTAAGAACCAATGAGGTCTCCTCAGACTAGGATTATACAGCTCAATTCATATGGATTAATTTTACCATGTCTTTATGAACTTTTAGCAGCTTGAAAATGTTAATTACATAAACTTTCAATGGATGAAGAAAAATTATTCATAAAAAATATGCGTGTCCCAAAGATGAACAAAAGTTTGAAACGAAATGAGGGCGAGGTAAAAAAAGAAAAAGAAAAAAAAAGAAGACAATTTTCATTTTGGGGTTAACTAATCCTTTAAGTGCTAGTAGACCATCAAAATCTGATTTGCTTAAAGGTTTTTTTTGTTCAAAATGAACAAAGTTTAAATAATACATCAACATTAAGTCAACACATCAACAATCCTTCTTCCTAAACATGTTTTTGTCTTTCTCTGCTTCACTATGGTAAGCAAAGTGTTTATATTTTAGACCTTACGGATGTTTTTCATAAGAAATTGCGAACATAAGTCACTCGCCCACCTGCGTCTCATCTTATCCGTAAATAGAGAAAAGTGCAGGGCTCGACATTAATGCTTGTTCGCTTGTCCGGGACAAGTGGATTTTTTGAAGATTTTTTTATTTTTTTTCGACCAGACAAGTAGCCTGATTAAAATGTCAATAATAAAATAACTAGGGAATCGGCAAAATGCGAGAATGGCTTATTTTTTATTATTATCACATTTAGTGTAAGTGGCATTCATTAGTGGATAATAATGTATAATGTACTGACGGTAACAAGGTTGTGCTGTTGAGGCTTTTGATTGTTTTGATTCAGTGTTTTGAATGAATCGTTTGAGTCAAAGATTCAATGACCCATTCATAAACAACTGACTCATTCTTGAATGAATCAGCTGTTTGAACAAATCGTTTGAATTAATGATTCAATGACTCACTAATTAAGTTGTCATCTGCCGCCACCTACTGGCAGTTCAGTTTCATTTTTAAAAGTATTATTTTTCTCCCAGCAGTTCTTATTTGTATTTTCAAAAAATATTGTAAAATTTTTTATTTTTTTTTAGTGTAAATGATTTAATTTGATTGGAAACAGCCCTATTGTGTCTTATTATTCTAACTGAATTTATTGATCAAATTCAAGAATTTGAAATGAATTATACATTTAATAAGATAAGGGAAAAAAATGCCCTTTATAAAAGGCAAAAAATAAAAAAAATAAAAAAATAAATAAATGCAGATTTAAAAATATATATTTTTTTAGTGTAAATGATTTAATTTGATTGGAATATTATTCTAACTGAATTTATTGATCAAATTCAAGAATTTGAAATGAATTATACATTTAATAAGATTAGGGGAAAAATGTCCTTTATAAAAGGTAAAAAATAAATAAATGCGGATTTAAATGTCAAAGCTGCAATATTCTGAAAGAATAAATTATATTTACATCACAAATCTTATTTTTTCCTGGACAAGCAACTTTTTTACTACAAGTGAACTTTTTATTACAAGTGAATGACAAAGCTTAATGTCGAGCCCTGAAGTGGCACAGGTTGGTTGTCACAACGAGTGAGAAATGGACCAGTTAAAACTCCAACCCGTTTTAAACAAACGACAAACAGAGGAGAGTCTGTCTGAACACAACAGAGCTCAACGAAAACAATCAACACTGCGGGATTTGAAATCGGAGATGGCATTTTTGGCGAACAAGTTGAGTAAGCTATTGTATTGAGCAGATAAATTCATATGTAGTTCATTGTAAAGCATTATCTATTGTGAAGGGTCATATTCATCTGCACAGAGCCGAAGCACAACCAAAACACCATTCTTCTGCAAAAGGCATGCAGATTTTTTCTAGCGGGCCAAAAGTTACGTTGTGTAGCTTTAAAGATATGACACAAAATTGATAGAAATAGATCACTGTAAAAACTCAGAACAGGATAACTGCGAAATCAAACGTACCCACAGTCACAAGCTGTTCTATGCCTGCAATGATGCGTGCGCTCTCTTGGTCTCGACCCCTGTCCCCCCATTCACCCTCCTGAGGTTTATACAGGATATCGATCATCTCCTCATCCGTCACAGGCACTCCAGCGCTCTCCGACTCCGGCTGTTCAGCTGCAGGATGGAAACAATCCAATAAACAGACCATTTGCTTTATTAAAACAATAAATCGCCTTCAAACAAACAAGCCAAACAACCGAATTTAGTGCAAAGACTGCTGATTTGCATTGCATTTATCTGGTTAAATAAAGCTCAAGTGGTCAGAAGTACCGTTGTCAGGAATAGCTTCCACATCCCATGGACTCAGCTTTTCGGTCTCGCCATTATCCCATCTGCAAAATCAGAAAGTTAACATCACAATGCCTAAGGTCTACACCACAGCTCCCAATAATTCAAACAAAGTTTGGGCTTACTTGACTTTGAAGCACTGAAAATGGCTGTCGGGATACTCGGCCTGATATGGCTCCTGACAAACTATGGTCCCAAACCACCAGGCGTCATCGATCACAGAGCGAAACCGATCATCTACAGAAACCAAAGCACGAAAACCAGAACAGACATGACTGAATGCTTTATTTCTGTAGAAGACTGAACTGAATCAGAACCACAGCAGGCTTTCTGGACTCTGTTTTCAGGCACACTTACTCGGTCTCCACACTCTGTTCCGCGCCTCGTCGTAGCTTTGACGCAGCACCAGAAAATCAATTACATCAGGCATGTCATGATATCTAAGGAAAAACGGCACCAAAACAGTTACTTTTGCTTAAAAATCTATACAAAGAAGCTGAAAGATCATTTTAATTTTAAATCATATCTTGCCAACAGTGCTGGGGAATAAGCAATTACATACAATCTGGATTACGTAATCAGATTCCAAAATTAAATATTCTTATTTTCACTACAAAAATAATTGAAAAGAAATTTACACAGTAAAATACCGTTTTCCATTGAAACAATAATATACCATAAAAACAATGGGTAATATTTATAATTTTAAGAAAAGAGGCCTATCGGTTACTTTCTCAAACTTTAAATAATATTACCCAGAATGCACTGTAATACACGGAATGCATTGTAATATACTGTAAAACAATGTATCCTGGGAAATATTTGTCACTTTCAAGAAAGGATCCTATAGGTTACGACAAATAATATTACCCAGAATGCATTGTTTTATGGTATTTTACTGTGTAAACTCAGACTGGTTACATGATTACTTAATATTCACAAAACGGCAGTAAATTATTCTTAATTCAGTGATTCTTCTCCCTCATTATTTATCTTTTACATTTTTCTTTCTAAAACAGCCTATTGCATATATGTTCATAAAAGATATAATTACATGGAAAATTGAGAGGCCACACAGCATAAATAAAATATTTAAGCTTTGCTTCATTTTCAAAAAAATGAAGCAAAATTAAAAAATAAATCATTTTAGTAAGCATTACTTGTGACCATTTCAACTTCCTGCAGTTTCTTCACCAAAACCCTTATGTAATGTTTAATGAACTTAATGTTGTTGGAACGAACACGAACGGCAGTTTTGTTTTTTTCCGCAAGTTGAATAGGGAAGGCGTAGGACATCCAGCGTAAGCGTTTTGAAGAATGTGGAAACGGGAAGTACGTTCAAGGCGATATTTTGTGTTCATAAAGCATATACATTTACATTTTTTTTTCGAAAACGAGTGATGGTTTCTCTAGATAAGACTCTTATTCCTCGTCTGGTATCGTTTAAAGCTCTTTGAAGCTGCACTGAAACTGACATTTTGACCTTCAACAGTCTGGAGTCCATTGAAGTCCACTATAAGGAGAAAAATTTCGACTGAAGAAAGAAGGACATGAACATCTTGGATGACATGGGGGTGAGTAAATTATCAGGAAAAGTTTATTTAAAAGTGGACTAATCCTTTAACTTTCTATTATAGAAAACTAAATGGGAGCAATAGTCTGGAAATGCATATATTTTTCCATTCTTTTCCAGACCTGCAAATTTCTCTAATTCCAAACTGCATAGGAACCCTGACACAATTTGTATTCAGTAATGGACTAAAATTTGTATGTAATCTACCCAGCAGTGCTTGCAGACTTACTTTATTGAAAAGGATCGGTCTGTTATTTTGCCTGTTCCAGGGTCAATCTGGGTCAGTTTCAGACAACACAGGGTTGGAGGGCAGACTTCATACTTGATCCCTGTTATTTTCACAAACTCTTGGTCCTGATAAAAACATGAGATTTATAATTTTCAAAGCCAAACATGCTGAAAACATTAAAAGGTTAGGTGAGTTGCATGCATTTTTTAAAGAAATGTTCATGGTTAAATACAAGGAAACAGAACCTTATGACAGCATCTGTGGCTTGTTGTTGGTCACTACAACAAATAAATGCAGACAAATAAAAATAGCCTTGCTGCACTACCTATGTCTCCATCCAAAGTTGCGAATTAAACTTTGCATTTGCACAGGTGAAATCAGTGAGGATTTTTCTTATATAATAAATTACTTGCACCTCAGAGCGTGCAGATGAAACGCAATAAATGCTGTCATGTTATCTTGTGTTCGGATGCCTTGTGTTTGGGAAGACGCCTCTGGGAGGGAATTATACCAAATCATTCTGAAATGACTAAAACAATATTTTAGATAGTGTGCAATGAGATTGGTTCACTGGTAATAGTTCAGTTCTCTCTTGAGGTAAAGTCACATGCTTTTTATTTGATGCGCACCCAGGAATCAATTCGGTAAATGTGTTTCCATCGCAGTTTATGGGCATGTTTTCTTACCAAATAAAAAACATTATTCACCTTAATTGAGTGCATACGTTTTTTTTGTGCACGTTTTAAGATTTTTAGGAGCATTTTGGCATTTCCATCAAGCATATTTTTATGCGACATCCTAAAATTTGCATAAAAATATATGGATGGAAATATAAATACTGACAAGTGATGTTTGTATGCAAACTGTTACGATCAGATCAACGCAAAGTTTTACAAAGCACTTATGAATGACTGCATCTGATTGTCTTGATCTTACTCTTAACTGCATCTTCTTCCATGGCTGTCTGTCTAGGTTAATGGGGTACAGGTTTGTCCTACAGACTGCATCCACATACGCCTCATGACCCTGACGAAAATAGATGACCTGTGTACAGAAAAAGAGTTGTTTAGACACGGATCAGTTATACGTTAATACAAACGGAACTTATTCTGTACCTCGTCTCCCATTTGAGGGACGAAGGGGGACTTTCGGGGAATGACATCAGTAATCCACGCTGGGGGACGGAACTCATTTGAGATCTCTCTGTTAATGGGAGGCCTCGGTTTTGGTGGCTAAGGATAAAAAAAAAAATGCACTGAATTCAAACCATTTTCTCATGAAGACAAGCACAAAGTAAGTGCTAGCCAACAGTAAAAATACTTCTCCAGAGTTACAACTAGGGATTTCAAAAAGAACGTCAGTACTAAGTTGACACTTAAATTTTAAAGGATCATATAAGAATTCGTAATAGTAACAGTAAAGGCCTCGATATACTTCAAGCTAAATCGAATAACAAACGTTCGTTTGGAGTTCGAAACATCTTGCCAAAGCTAACTTTCCAGAAAAGTTCACGTCTTTGTGTTACCATTGATTTGTGGCAATTACGTAATAGGTATGTGGCTCTGAGGCTCAGTCTTCTGTGACATGGAGATCTTCTCCGGTTCATTTCTTCTGTTCAGTCCGTCGAGGTCAGACATCCGTGAGTAAAAACATGAACACACCGAAGAACCGCTTTATAGTAGATAATGAAGTTGTAATCCTAATTGAGTCAGTTTTATTTCATGTTTAACACTAAAAAAGCTGCTTCAATCAAAGGGGTGTTTGATTATGATTTGACTTTTTTAACTTTAGTTAGTGTGTAATGTTGCTGTTTGAACATAAACAACATCTGCAAAGTTACGACACTCAAAGTTCAATGCAAAGGATATTTTCTTTTAAAGAATTCTGTGTTTTCAGCCTGGAACACACCAAGCTGACGCCGACGAACTAGTGGCGACAAAAGCAGACTGCGGGGTTGGCTCATGTCGGCAGCGTCCGTGTCCAAAGTTGCCCTGACACACCAAACTGACGCTCGACACCCGACGGCCAAGTAGCACGTCCGTTCTGCGCCAGCGTAAGAAGAAATACCTTTCGGTACCAGCAGGTGGCAGTATCTGAACAACCAATCAGAATGATCAGATGGCCCGACGAGCTCCGACACCGATTCAACATGTCAAATCGGCCGAAAAAAAGCAGACAAGGACCAACTTCAGCTAACGGTGCGGAACACATTGAGAAAACTTAGTCGGCCAACGAACAAAAACTGACAGACGGCCGACCGTCGGCTTGGTATGTTTCGGGCTTAAGGACTACAACAAGCTTCTTCCCTAAAATTTACATAAACCCCGCCCCCGAGAACACACAACAAAGGGGGTGGGGCCATGTTGGGCTGCTTTAGAGAAGAGGAAGAGTTGTTGTAGTAGAGTGTTGTTGTCATGCCGTCATTTTACACCGGACTGATTCACAAACGAGGATCAATTCAACACAAAAGATGAACATGACGGCACATGCTAGTGGATGAGTTGAATCAACTCCACAGCAACTACATCAATTTATCCACTAACCATTCAGAAACGTCCAGTTTCATTCTAAAAGTTGTAACTTCTTCCTGAGTCTCTCCATCAGTGTCGACTCCGGTTTGAACAATGTAAGGCTGAACACCGTTACTGACAATCCTCATTTTGGCTGCGTGAGATTCTCCAGCTTTGTTGTTGGTATTTTTTATTTTTTTTAAATAAATGTGACGTGACTAGACTGGATAGGCGAATTGCAGAGCTGGCGCAAACATCTACATCGCTATGATCTTAACTGCTGTTACTTTTGTTGTGTTTATTTTATTATTAAGTGGAAAGAGCACAGCAGACAATTACATATTCATCTAGACGCCGCTCTCAGCAACATGGGCCGCATCGGGATGTTCGCGAACAATATAGCTCTGGTCACGTATTTCAAACTTCTTTTTACCCCTATGCAAAGTATGAAAAACACTACGCTGCGAGTATATCGGGGCCTTTCAGTGATGGATGTGCTGTACGGCCCAATAGACACCTTTGGCATTTTGCTTTTGGCCTTCTTGTGCTTTCTGGGTGAAGACATCTGCTCCTCTTCATCTAGAGTTTGCTCCTCATCCGCTACATCTTCGTCCTCCTCATCCTCTTCCTCAGAGCTGCTGATCCTGCGGGTAGCACGTCGTCGGGAGGATGGAGACGCGGACGGTCGCAAATTTATTCCTGCATCTGCCATCCAGTCGGAATAATCACTGGAGGAGTGGCTTCAGTCATGAACAAAGAGACAGTGTAAATCTTTCCCTCATGAATATGTTAGCGATGACAACATGAAATGAAATCACTATATGGACGTCTTATCAGTTTAAGGGTGTAGCTTATAATTTTGTCACCAGCAGGACCAAACAGAATTCAAAAATTGATTAGCTCAAAATTCGCAATAGTTTTTGAGTATAAATAAAAATGGCTGTGCCAGGCATTCGATATCTTTAAATTTTCCATTTTAATTTGATTAACTGTAAGGTATTATTGGAAGCTAACTTGCAGATCTAACAGACTTCCTTTTTTTAAAAAACAATTACAGTGGCAACACAAATACCTTGAGCTATCACTCCTCCATTCCTCTTCATCCTCAATGGACAAATCAACATCACTGCCCTCCATTTCACTATCCTGCACCAATAAAACATATACACACACACATTGTTATTGACATGTCTAATATGGCAGCGTTTTAAAAAGTAAATGATCACAAATGCTCAACCTCGGAAGACGCCGTCTCCTCTCCTTCCTCACATGAGAACTCTATGTACTCTTCAGCCAGACTCTCTTTACGTTGCTGGTTTTTCTGCCGTTTGCGTGACTGCGCACGTTTGAGGCATGGCCCTTCTTCATCGGAATCATCCTATGGGCAGAACCATGATGTTCACGGAGTGTTGACATCAATTTCCATAATGCAGTTCATAAGGAGAAAGAACCGTACCCTGAAGCTGGCGTGGGTCACTCTTCTTCTCTTGATGTTGTAAAGGCTGACCTCCTCATCTCCCTTTGATGTTCTGAACGACTCCTGCGCCCTAAATGAAGAAGCAATTTGCATTGTTATCCAGCCTTTCTGAATGCTCCATTAACCTGGCTGAACTTAACCACTGCCATCAAATCGACCATTTTTACAATGATACCAGTCTTTTTTTGTCTGATAATCAACATGAGCCGGTTCCCTTTCGAGGGAATTCCAACGCTGCATCATAGTGTTGATGCTAGGGCTGCACGATTATGACAAATCATAATTGTCGAATCCCTTAAAATAGTAATTGCGATTATTAATTACAATTATCACAATTACATTGAATGATGTTTTGAGTTTGTTCTACCTCTATTTACATAGCCCTGTGTTTCAGATGTTCTTGGTCAGTTCTCATTTATGCATTTTCGTTATTCTCCTGCGTGCTCATTCTGAGTGTTTGGATTATTAATAACGCCTGTTTTGTTTTTGAATCTCTATCTTTGTGCCTGCTGCCCACATTGTAACACTTATTATATAGCAAAATAATAATAATAATAATAATTAGGGCTGTAACGATATGCGATATGAAACCGAAATCGCGATACGCAGGTCCACGAACCTGTATCGCGATGTGAGAAGGCAGAATCGCGACACACCCCTTCCAACTCCCAGAGTTATCCTTCCTGTCCAGATCCAATGCTACCACATTTTTAAATTACTATAAGTATTAGGGGTGTAACGATTTATCGTAGATGGTGTGTCTCAATCAGCTCTCTAGTTCAGTAAGTGTTTCGGGCACACATTGAATCTTGCAAGCAGGTTTAAACGTTTCTCATGTCAGTCTCTTGCATGGTCGCGTGAGAAAAGTCGTGGCTTTCTTTCACCGCAGTGCACAGCAACAGCTGTGCTCACAGAAAAGCAAAAGACGCTTGCGATGCTTTGCTTTAAGAAGTTCTGTGGGGCCGTTCACATATTGCGTCTTTTCCGCGTGCAAGTCAGTTATTATTTTCAAATGTAGCCGCGCGGCAGGCGCGCTCATAATGGGATCGACGCGCATGCAATTCTCAACTTCTCAGAATGCCGCAAGCGCACCGCAGGTCGTGTGACAAGAATCAACCGATCAGCTATGGCCTTTCCGTAACAAAACATCAAAAGCTCAGCCGAACAGCTGATCATAGCTGTACATGGTGGTTTTTATATCTTATCTCCATCAATATATCTCATAGTAAAACTAATGCAAGGGCTAGAAATCATTTATCCTTGCAGAAACATCCTGATCCTCTTGGAGAGCTCAGTTCATGGTTGCATAGCAACGACCGACGCCACGGGAGCGCAAGCGCTTTGGAAAGAAGGAGAAGCGGTGCGGCCGCGCCTTCCACGCGTTTTTAGACGCGACATGTGAACGGCCCCTATTCATAATTCTAAGTTCATGTTAAATTTAACATTTTTTTTCAGTGACAGACAGCCCTATTCAACTGTTAATTTGAATACAGAAGGTTTTTATTAAAATTTTATATTTATTTATTTTATTGAAATGTGATCTTGTATGTACAACAAGGAAAATTATTGAAATTTGTTAATGTTTTTTTAATAAATCTTGTTTGAATTTCAGTTTCATTTAGTTCAAAATATCGTGATACGTATCGTATCGTGAACTCCGTATCGAGATACGTACCGTATCGTGACCTGAGCGTATCGTTACACCCCTAATAATAATAATAATAATAATAGGAATTTAAAAAAAAATGCAGTAATATGGTCTTGACGCGAATACACTGCATCATCTGACCTCTGCCACCCAATAGTTTTCACTGGCATGTTTTCACATGTGCTTCAGACACCGGTCACACAGGAGGCATCACACTCTAAAAACTGCTGGGTTAAATATGGACAAACCCAAGGATAGGGTTGTTTTTGCCCAGGAATTTTTTTCAACCAATTTTGGATTTATTTTTTTAGCCAGCAATATATTAATATAGTAAAAGGCATGTTTTTGCTCACCCCTAAATAGGGGCAAATTTGTGGGGTATTTTAAGCTGAAACTTGACCAGACCAGAGACTTATATTACATATTGTGAAAGAGGGCATAATAGGTGCCTTTTAACCCAACCTGCTGGGTTTGTCCATATTTTACCCAGCTTGGGTTGTTTTTAACCCAGCATTTTTTACCATAACACAGCATCTTGTTCCCTTCTCAGGGAACCGGGTTACATTCGTAACCTGAGAGGTTTTTAATTATTGCCCTTATGTGAAACATTTTAGGGGCAACAGTTGAAATTCAGATTTTAAAGGGATAACCCTACAGTTTTTATAGACTTTATGGTTAAAGGATTAGTTCACTTTCAAATGAAAATTAGCCCAAGCTTTACTCACCCTCAAGGTGTATGACTTTCTTTCTGATGAACATAATCGGAGAAATATTGGCAGTGTAATGGGACCAAATATAAATGGCAGTGAACGGGACCAACGAGTATAAGCTGAAGTCCTTCCATCCACATCCATCCATCATAAACGTACTCCACACGGCTCCAGAGGTTTAACCCTTTAAAACCGGATGGAGCGTCGGTGCTCCTGTTTGCATGTCTCTCTTTAAGAGCCAATAAAAACTGAACCCATATAAGTCGCACAAAAATTCTTTTTGCATACAAAACCAGAGACTTGTCACGTTCAGATCAAGCCTCCAACATGCTTCTGTTGCATTGTTTTCACCCTATAATGAGTCCGAGTAATATGCGTTTACAATAAAAACTGAATACAAATACAAATGTAGCAAATATGTAGATTTCACGTGCTTATAACTTCATGAAAAATGCACAGATATTACTCACTCAAAATGATCACAAGATATTACTCACGGAATGATTTAACATACTTGGCTAAAAACATGTCTCTCTTTTTTCCGGGATGCAGTGTGTATCCAATGTTCCCAGAACCATCCATGTTTGTTTTCCAATGTGGAATAACACAAAATAGGAAAGCTTAAAGCTTAGAAACTCAGATTTTTAATGCATTTAACCATTTTGAAAAACTCCTAAGGAGTGCTGAGAAGTGCCTCTAAACCTGAGTTTACCGCCCGTGGGCGCCATCTAGCTGCGAAAAAATGAACACCACTTTATTCAACTATATGCTATCACCACAAAATTTTAACCAGATGCACCTCACATGTAGGACAGAATCATCAAAAAAAAATTCTCTCTGATCTTATTGCCTTCCTGAGTTATTCCATATAAAAAAAATTTAAAAAAAATTATAAAAAAATATATATATATTTTTTCTCAGCATGAAAATGTCCAAATGTAATGTAATTTATATTTTCAAAAATTTAAAAAGTGTTCTATCAAATGATACCTACCTTTTGACACTCCTTGCTACAGTTTTGGAGTTATGAGTCTTTACTTTTGTGTATGTCGCTCAGAAAAAAAAAAAAAGAAAGAAAAAAAAAAACCTTTAAAAGCGCCTTCAGGTCTTAAAGGGTTAATAAAGGCCATATTTAAAAATATCTATATTTAACAAGTTATGAATAGGGAAAAATAATTTGATGCTTTACAAAGGATGTCAGATCCTTTTCTTTACAAACCTTCACCAGGATTAAATAAGGGGCTTAATTTGTACACCGATAAAATAACTGAAGAGAATAAAATTTAATTTAATTAATATATAAACCTCACCTGTAGCCACTTGCCGTAAGCTCAGGTACCACCACCCTGCGTCTCCAGGCCTGAAGGTCCCTCTCTGTTGCCATCTGACTGCGTGGAGCATTCTGGTGCATCTGCCGAACTCCCTCTACCTGTCCACTGCGCCGTAAACCCACGTTAGGTGGAGACTGCACCTCCATGCGCTCGTTCAGCGACACTATGCAATCAAACACACAATTATTAGATGAGACTTGGAGTTTCAACTGCAAATCTACTGGAATGGGTGTCAAAGAGTACAAGGCTGTGATTTAAATGCAAAAGAGGTCAACGTATAGGCACCTCTGCGGGGAGTTCCAGGGTCTGGCACACGGGCAGCAGCAGGAACGGCACCCTCTCCCTGAGCTGCAACCTGTCTGTCATGATGCTGTTGAAGTTGGCGGATGGCAAAATCCAGGGCGCTGTGACGAACCTCCTCACTCTCGGCAGACTGCTGACTGATTACCTGCTCCACGACCTCACCGTCACCTGAAACGCAATGAAGGCCATTTTCAAAGATGTAAATCAGCAACACTCAGTATGATCATAATGTTTTTAATGATGGACGCGTAACCGAAAATATATGTAACACTTTATTTTGAGCTGACAGTCACGTTACATGAACTTGCTATAAAAAATAACAGTAAATTTAGCATTATGCAATTACAACGAACCCTAAAGCAAACCCTAACCTTAACAGTATAGTAAGCATATGTAGTCACCTTAAAATAAAGTGTAAGATTGGGGTTAATTTGTAGGTGAGTGAATAGAAAATAATGAACAAATTACAAGCATAGATGAATATAAAGGAGCAAAGATACAAATGAAAAATAGTGCTTTTATATTTTTCAGGTAAGTCTAACAGTATTCAGGTACAGAAATTGAATAATCAAATGTAAAATAATACTGCATAGTCTCACTGTATAAATTAAATATAATTAATCTGTGTTAAAACTACAAAAGTGATTTTTCTCTTTGTCTTTTGTTGTTTGATTAACATTCATGACACAGAAAGCAGCAGGAATATTAGGCTGCTGTCACTTTAAGACCAAATGAGCAGATCCAAAATACTGTAACATCCGGTTTTCTTTCTCAATCATTTCGTTCACCTAAGCGAAAAGCAATTGTGTTTACGAGGATACTCGATGTTTAATTGCATTTTGACCTTTTTTTTTTTTTTTTGCATGTACATGGCTGTGTGTGTGCACAGAAAACAGCCACACGTTCAGATTTGAGTTCTCTTTCAAGTCTTTGTGTGCTCAAATGGTTTAAAATCGCTTAAATGTTTAAACTGACAGGACCTAAAACATGTTGAAATGATGGCTGAACAATTAATCTGAGAATCAGGTGCGTTTTGAACCGTGGTGTCTGGTCCATACGGATTAACGATCCCTATACTTGACTTCGCACATCCTGCGATGGGACTATCGCAGATGCACATAGTGTGATATCGATGCTAAAATGATATATCGTGCAGCCCTAATGCTGACCTTAATGTAGCATATGTTTGAATAAGTGAAAACAAGTTATTACAGCCGCCATTTAAATACTTTTATTTCAACATTGAATTGGAGTAAAAACAATTACATGGGCTCTCTGAAATGCTTTATGTTGATTGTATAATGAAACTGGAGGACTTCAGTATTAACAGTAGGCCTACAGTAATATTGTTAAAGTGTTCGCCGTGTTGCTAGAGTGGTTGTTTTGTATACTGTAATAGAAGTTAATAAGCAAGTAAGATTTGAAAACAGTCTCTTTTTAATAATATTTCATATCCCCATCATTACTTATGAGGTGAAAAGCTGTATAAAAAGTGATACATCTGTATATTATGCCAAAAATGTCCGACTTGTTAGAACATTTTTTCTTTGTGGATGTTTTGCGTTTAATGAGCTAATAAAATATTTTAACTCAAATCAATATTTTGTGTTCAATTTACTCATGTGGCAAGTAGCCGCTTCACACAGGGGTCCTGATCACCCTGACGGGGTTAATTCTGCGATAAACGGCTGGATGTACATTACCGTCAAATCATTAAAAGGCTAATATAAAACTTGTGTCTTATGTGCAATTTAAATGATAAATTATAATAAAAATGATAATAAATTAGATTAATTGATAATTAAATAAACTTTATCTTTGGTTTTAAACTAAAGATGAAAACTTTCATTTTGGTTTTGGTACAAATTCTTTTCATTCAAAAGAACCGGTTCTGAAACTGGTTTTTCTAGACACTGTTTACAGTGAACTCTGTGCATGCTAAAACAGTCAACTGTGAACTAGGGATACATTACAATAACGTTATGACAACAGTAGGGAACTTACTGGTAGCAACATAACCCAGTTGAGGAACTAAATGCTCATCTGCAATGTTTTCTCTTCCTGGGACCAGTCTTTGAAATCTGGGAGGGTGAGGGTTCCCATCCACATCCACCAGGAAGGGAGAAGGCATCAGGTGAGGGGCCTGCTGGGTCTGCTCATCCAGAACAAACCCATTTGAGTCCCGGATCAGTGGCCGATAGTCAGTGTGGAAAAACACCTGGTCTGGAAGCTAAGGATCATTTTGGAGACATAAATTAAAACGTTATATTTAGGAACTCGGTGCAATACAGATATCAAAAGATCAACTTCAGATTCCTCAACTAGAAATCATACAAACCTTCTCATAAGGCTTGGAGCTCCCAAACCCGAAAATAACCAGATGTCCATGAGAGTCTGTCATTGCAAAGCGATGACCATCAGGGGTGAACTTACAGTCAAATACAGCACCATGTCCTTGACCTTCAATCTACACCACAGAAAACAATAATTGTCTAATTGAAGCATCTGGACCAATCAGACACACAATCAGTTATATTTAATAGGGCTGGGAGAAAAAAAAACGATTCACCTAACTATCATTTTTTTTCAAAATTCAAATGAAATTGCTTTATTTTAGTCCTTGCTTACAGAAGAGGTGGACAGAAGTTACCCACATTTGTTCTAACAGAGGGCGAAATGTGTCATTATCTATGCATGTCACATGACGTAATATCTCTTTCAAGCAGACGAGAGAAAGTGATGTGAGACTACCTAGGCCCATACATTGATATATTTGTGGCAGCTCGCCACAATATAAACATTGACCCCCACCACAAATAGATTTAACCTCTTCCGAAAATAGTTTTGGTGGGACGTGTGGGAGAAGCGCTGTATCCTTTAACAGCGATGTCTCACTTCATGAATATTAATATAGTAATGAATGCACTGAAAAGCCTTCGCAGTACTCATATACGCTTTGCATCACATATCAATGAGAGAGATACAGTATAAGACAGTAAAATCATATCGCAACATTCAAATGTGTTGCCGCTGATCCGAGAGCAGTTGTCATTATTTCAACCTCATAGTATCATTATTTCTGATACAATAGTTCAAATTATCATAGAAGTGCTGGGAGTTTATAGTTCAAATATAAACACTGATGTCTACGATAGCAATCAAACACCTTTTGAAACCGATGCTTCAAATAGCGACTGTATCATTTACATTGTTTCACCACTAGATGGTGACATGACTAAAATGATTAAAACAATGTGTGTCATTGAATCGGTTATTCAAGAGAATGTAATAATGTATGATACTCAGAAATATGTAGTGTTGCCGGTAAAGAAATTTTAAAAATGTGACGCTTTGAGCGCTGTTGGGCGGATTCACCTCTGATTGGCCATTGTGCTCACGTGCTCATCAGATATGTCTGTGATTGGCTACAGTGATCAATGCCTGCAAACGCTCCCGCTTTCAAAACACTTTCAAACGCTCCCATGCGTTGATCATCGTAGCCAATCACAGACATATCTGATGAGCGCATGAACAATGGCCAATCAGAGTTGTTTATGAATCCGCCCAACAGCGCTCAAAGCGTCACATTTTTAAAATTTCAGTTTTGACAACACTAGAAAGAAGTTCTGGAAATCGAACCAAAAGATCATTGGGATACTCTACCATATTAAAGTAATGCATGGTTTTAATGCCTCTGGTGAGGTCCCATATGAAGACATTCCCATCATGCCCCGCAGACAGCATGACACGAGGGTCATAGGGATGTGGCTCCAAAACGTACACCTCTGCCTCGTGACCCTGTGAGAAGGTGAAGAGAGATTCATTCAGCTCTATATATCTATATGCTTGACAGTGTAGTGTCAGACCTGTTCACTGAACACATGATACACATCACAGAAAAAAACAGGCAATAACTTTCTCAAAATAGCAAGATACAATTCTGTTTGGCTACTTAAACTGCTTAATTTTAATTGTTTTAATTTTGGTCATTTAACCTGTTAACTGACTGTCAGTCCTGCTACCGAGACACTTGGAGCACTTTTTATTGCCTTTTACCCTAGTAATCATCATAAATTAGGTATCATTTAAAAGCTTAAACCCCTAAATTAATCCGATGTAGTCTACTATTACACATGCTACAACACATACCATTACACCATTTACATTCACGTAAGACATAACCGACTGTGTTCATGTGAATAACTCACTATGAGATGGACATTGACATAATTGTGTGTATTTGACCGTTTAAAGTAAAACGACTCAATCTGGAATGTGCGAGCTCTTTACAGGCGGCTTGTGTGCGTGTTGTTGGTATAAGCACAAAGAAATCATCTCTCAAAGAGCTACCAAGTACTACTGAATGATATAAAAACGCTCGGATGTTCAAATTGGCATGGTTAGAAAGACGTGGGCAAGTTATTTCCGTCAGCTGTCCCAAAACGCCCACCAGAGTGTTGTATCACAGCGCGCAGCTCACTTTTATAGTGCAGGCGCCATGTCTTTTGAGGCCAGACGCTATTTGCTTATTTTGAGAAATAGAGAGGGGAGAAACTTCTCACAGGAGTTTTCAAATTAGGGTTTGTTTGGGTTGATTTCAAATATCAAGAGTGTAGTAATTGTTGCTCTGTCTGCATTGCTTATTTGTTGCCAAATGTTAAAAACTTAAAATGAAATAAAAAATAATGTAATTTTCAGAATTTCTGTTAGGTTTGGTCAGGTAAAAGATGTTTACTATTTAATCTGATGAACTTCTGGAGACACGAATAAATGACAATTCAGTTTTTGTTTCGAGTGATCTAATCCTTGAACTAAATCTCAGGATCTGTGCATCAGAAAAGGATCTTACTTTAAGGATATGAAGCAACTGTCCGGTATAGGAATTCCACACTTTGAGAAGATAATTGTTGACGGCGGTAATGACTGTGTTGTCATGGCGGTCCCAGGAAACCATGGTGACTTTGGGTTTGAAGAAATTTTCTTCCTCTGTTAAAGGTGCAGACCTTTAGTAAACAAGAAAAACTTCATTAGCATATCAAATCTGCATCAATGTAACACTTGAGTTTTCCAGAGGCTTCCCATACCCTGGAAGAGTGGCAGACATGTCCAATAAAATGCTCTTCCATTGGTGTTTCTGATGCAGTCGCCATATACGAGCAGTGCCGTCTCGACTGCCACTCACAAACCTACAAGAGAGACATTACAGAATGATGTATAAAACACATGAAGTAAAACGATAGTAATTCACCTAAATTTACTGACACAGATCTACAGGTTTCTATCGTTCCTATCGCGGTACTTCCACCTACGTCACGTGTGATCTTTCCAACATGATTACGTCATGTGTGGCACATCGCAGAGCAGTGCAGACGAGCATTTGTGGTTAAAAAGTATATAATTTTTTATTTTTTTTAGAAAATGGCCGATGGTTTCTCTAGATAAGACTCTTATTCCTCATCTGGGATCATGTAGAGCTATTTGAAGCTGCACTGAAACTGACATTTGGACCTTCAACCCGTTGAACCCCAGTGAAGTCCACTATATGGAGAAAAATCCTGGAATGCTTTCCTCAAAAACCTTCATTTCTTTTCCACTGAAGAAAGAAAGACATGAACATCTTGGATGACATGGAGGAGAGTAAATTATGAGTAAATTTTAATCCTGAAGTGAACTAATCCTTTAAACTGCACATAAATTGCAGTCTGAAGCCCTGTAATATGTAATATAGTGTATATATTTAACAAAATGCTCATCTCTAGAATTATTTTTTTTCTAGCAAACCATCAAACTAAGGACACTGGGTGGCTTTTCTGAAGTAAATGTAATGGCACATGACTGTTTGCAAGCTGTTTTAATGATGTCTTTCCGCGGTTGAAAACAGTTTCAGCCGAAACCAAAAATTAATTTTCGGTGCATCACTAAAAAAAATAAAATAAAATAAAAATAAAAATAAAATCATTGGTTTGTATTAAAACACCAATGTTACCTCTCTCCTGAATGACAGAACTGGATGCTGTCCACCTTGTCCTACAAAAGAAGAATCAGGACGCACCATATGAGATATTACGACAAAATCTGATGATTTAACTACTCCTAAAAATGGAGCGCTCTTACTGTGTGAGAGTCAAGCTCAGCTAGTTTTTCAGGACAGCCACTGCCCAGGTAGTATATCCTGATGACATCATCTGTGCTTCCTGTTGCAAGGAACATGCCACCTGTATAAAGAGAAACAAACACACTGAAAAACCCTTACATAAACCCACACATGTGAAGAGATGCAGTAGTTCACACATTCAGTCCATCTCACCAGGGCTGAAGGAAGAGCAGACTGTCTGAACACCAGGCCTCGGCCTCTCTGTGAATTTGTGTGGACGATCGCTGGTCAACATTAAAGGAAAGAAGGAAGAATGAACCTCAATCTCTGACCTGCTCCTCGTATTTTCATTCTAACGTGGTGAAGAACCCTCACCTGAAACAGTTATTATTCACATCCCACTGCCAGAAACACACCGTTGCATCAGTTCCTGTGGACACCATGTACCTTTTGGAGCCCTTGACAAATGGAGAGAACTACAAAGAGAAACAGGATGTTAGAGCGAGCAAACAACATGAAAAAGATACGACTGAAAACATTAACATTAAAGGGTTAGTTCACCCAAAAATGAAAATTCTGTCATTTACTGACCCTCAAGTTTGTTTTAAACCTGTATGAGATTCGTTGTTCGGCTGAACACAAAAAATTATGATATTTGAAAGAATGTCAGTAACCAAACAGATCTTGCTCTCCATTGACTGCCATAGTATTTATTTTTCCTACTATGGTAGTCAATGGAGGGCAAGATCTGTTTGGTTACAAACATTCTTCCAAATTATTTGTGTTCAGCCGAACAAAGAATCTCATACAGGTTTGGAACAACTTGAGGGTCAGTAAATGACAGAATTTTCATTTTTGGGTGAACTATCCCTTTATGCAACAGCTGCTGATGGAACAGTGTTCTCTTGCAAACATGTGACTTTATCTGCTACTTTGTGACATTCTACTGTAACAGTCTACTGCGGGAGAACAGCTGATTTGCTGTAGTCGTTAATATGTGACAGATTAGATAAGTAATGTTATATTTTATGGTTATGCAGCATTTTAAATTGTATCTGTGTACGGTTAAGTCTGACATCACGCGGCAGTGCTTCCGGGTCCAAACGCTCTCTCATACCATAAGAAAACAACAAACGAAGCCAATATACACACACGATGTGGTGTAATACTAGGGCTGGGTATTGACAATTTTCACGATTCGATTACGATTATTTTGGATCAGTTACACTATAAAAAAAAACTACACATGGGAGTCAGCTGGTACTACTATAATAATATTGAAGGTTAAAATTAACTTATTTATATACAATCACTTAAATTACACTCAATGTTTTTTATAATAAATAAATGTTAGACTTACATAATCATATTTCTACTCCAATTATTCCTTTGAAATATAAACATTTAAATCATGGCTGTCATAACTGATTTATTCAAACATGCATTAAATATTGAAGAACATTAAAAATTATAATGAATATGTAACGTGCATAGTTATATTTATCAGAATGTTCACTTTTCTAGCTGACTAATGAGTTTATGGTCACTGAATATGTTTTTCTGAGGTAAATGTGACGTTACGTGACATTGAAGCTGTTTTATTGACGTCTTTCCGAGGTTGAAGCACTGATTGAGCGATTACACGAGACATGATACGGATTTCAGTAAGTTTTACTGTATATTTTAACATACCTTCAGATGTTCATGCATGTTTATTTCGCTGTAACTGGTATTAAAGCGGAGGAGAGGATGATCACATGCGCTTCTCTTTAACTGAGGCGCTAAAGTGATCTTTCACGCCACATTAAACAGCGGCATTTATTTTTTGAATCTCATAATAAGATGGACGTCATTTGAAATCTGAGACTTTGCTTCATATCAAAAGTAAAGCACAAAGATTATTGCGATTTATTGGATGGGAGGCGCTACATATTCTGCTCATTCATCAACTGAAAACAGACTAGACTAATCGATTCTTGGGATTTAAGAATTGATATCGGTTCGTAAAAATGAGAATCAATTAAAATCGAGAAATCTATATTTTTTACCCAGCCCTATTGTTTAGTGGTGGAAACAAGCTTCCATAGTGGCGACATTTTAATCGTTCACAACCTAAAATCTTGATATCACACTCCCCTAAAGACAAGTACTCAAGTCATATGGCACTCTCACCTGTAAAGAGGTAATAGATCCACTGTGGCCCTGCAGGACCGCCACTGGGGCACAAGTACGAAGGCACCAGACTCGAATGCTTTTGTCGCAGCTCCCGGCCGCTATAAGGGTATTCTCAAAGTTAACGGCGAGGTCTGATATCTCAGCGTAATGTCCTCTGAGAGTGGAGTGAAGCCTTCCGTCAAAGGAGGACCAGATCTTCACCAAGGCATCGTCGGAACCCTGAGGAACAGGAAACCAACATGTTCGCAGGTGTGGCTGCGGCAAGCTATAGGCCTGTGCGCACTTGAGCACTTCATAATATACATTTTAAATACTCATTAATTATGGTTTAGAATTTCTCAGAATTGCGAGTGGTCAAGCGTGGGGCAACAAAGACCCAGAGCTGAGTACCCAAGAGATTTGTGATGCTCACCGTAAAAATCCTGGAACCTGTTCGATCAAAGGCGATACAGTACACTGCAGAGAGATGTCCCAGGATCCTCCTGTGCATCCTCATGTGCTGATAATTGCTGACAGGGTTGATAGTGCTGAAGCGCTGAGCTCCTGTGAGCTCTCTGCCTCGACACACCTCCACTGCAATGACAGAGAGGAAATCCACTCATTTCATTTCTCCGTTTGCCAAGACGGAAGAGAAAATGCATTAAACAGGGATCAGGGATGGCTATGAGCCCAAGTTGAAGGAAAGAGTCAGCAGGCTAGTGCTACATTTATGCAGCGACGTCTGCAGTCTGTGGCCCTGGTGACTTTTAAATCTGGGGATGACAGACTAAAATCAGAGACGAGAGATAAGAAACACCATGACAGGTGAAGATTTAAATGTACACCCAGTTTTCCACCTTATTTGAAGATGAAATTCATTCTCCGTTCCTTCTTTGTAACATTTACATTAGCTATGTTTTTAACCCCTGTTGCCCGATAACATAGCCTACACTTTATGTGATAAAAATGTAGAAGAATATGTTTTCTGTGGATTTTCACAAATTTGACGAAAAACATGAAAACAGTTTAATTTCATGGTTTAATTTTTGTTAATTTGATTTAGTTAATTAGTTTTGCCTCAACCGCATTTAGATGTGTTTTTGCAACTGATCTGGCAGTATATTATATTTATTCATTTTCATATAAAGTATTTATTTCATTTGTGTTCTGACCTCTGGAAAACTGTTTTCATTCTACGTTAAAGCTACTTGTCAGTCGGCCTGATTATGTTTGCACTGATTTTTCTCTTTTAAGCATTTCAGTTTGCTGTACAGCCTATTTTTATTCATTTGTCTATAATTTACATTCATACCTTACATTTTAAAAACAGTTTCATTAAAGGTGCCATCGAATCAAAAATTGAATTTATCTTGGCATAGTTAAATAACAAGAGTTCAGTACATGGAAATGACATAGTGAGTCTCAAACTCCATTGTTTCCTCCTTCTTATATAAATCTCGTTTAAAAGACCTCCAAAGAACAGGCGAATCTCAACATAACACCGACTGTTACGTAACAGTTGAGATCATTAATATGTATAACCCCAATATTTGCATATGCCAGCTCATGTTCAAGGCATTAGACAAGCCAGTATTAATGTCTGGATCTGTGCACAGCTGAATCATCAGACTAGGTAAGCAAGCAAGAACAGCGGCGAAAAATGGCAGATGGAGCAATAATAACTGACATGATCCATGATATGATATTTTTAGTGATATTTGTAAATTGTCTTTCTAAATGTTTCGTTAGCATGTTGCTAATGTACTGTTAAATGTGGTTAAAGTTACCATCGTTTCTTACTGTATTCACGGAGACAAGACTGTCGTTATTTTCATTTTTAAACACTTGCAGTCTGTATAATTCATAAACACAACTTCATTCTTTATAAATCTCTTCAACAGTGTGTAATGTTAGCTTTAGCGCGTTAGCCACGGAGCACTATCAAACTCATTCAGAATCAAATGTAAACATCCAAATAAATACTATACTCACAGGAATTGATGTATGCATGATGAACACTTTGTAGAGATCCATTTTGAGGGTTATATTAGCTGTGTAAACTTTGTTTATGCAGTGATAGACTCGAGAGCTCGGGAGGGGGCGGAGAGCGCGAGATTTAAAGGGGCCGCAGCCTAAATCGGCGCATTTCTAATTATGCCTCAAAATAGGCAGTTAAAAAAAATTAATAAAAAAAAATCTATGGGGTATTTTGAGCTGAAACTTCACAGACACATTCAGGGGACACCTTAGACTTACATTACATCTTGTAAAAAAAACATTCGATGGCACCTTTAATCTGTTGTTTAGAGGTTATTTGTGTTCTGATCTGAGAAAAGTTCATGCGATGTACGCAGGTGTGGCTGCGGCAAGCTATAGGCCTGTGCGCACTTGAGCACTTTATAATATATTTTAAATACTCATTAATTATGGTTTAGTATTTCTCCTCTGACTAATGGCTTAAATGAACGACTAACAGTAGACTAGAAAAATCTTTAGTCGTGGGCAGCCCTAGTTTTATTAACCAAATAACTTGCTTTTAAAAGCTGAAAATTCACTATAGCATTGTCAAAAGTACCAACTTTGGTACCAAGTCGGTACTGAAATTTTTAAAAAAAAGTGACGATACCAGCATTTCCCCCATTTTAAGCACTGTTGAGTGGATTCTTAAACACCTCTGATTGGCCTTTGCATTGATGCACTCATCAGATATGTCTGTGATTGGCTGCAATGATCAACGCTTCAAAAACATGTTGTAAATAGACATCAATGATGCTTTTCACCGAGCGCTTACACAGATACACACGGGAGCGTTTGAAAGCAGGCGTCTATCAGCGGATCCCCAATATATCTGCTGATGGACGTCTGCTTTCAAATCCTCCCATTTATCTGCGTATATCTACATGTTTTTGAAGCGTTGATTATTGTAGCCAATCACAGACATATCTGTTGAGCGTGTGAATCACAACGACCAATCGGGTTCTTGTCATAGTCGCGAGTTTGCCCATCACAGGCATCAGATGTGCATCTCCGCGCAGCAGATCCTTTGTGCGTGTGACGGAAGGATTCCCGCCACTGTTTTGGCTCCTTTACACATTTTATAAGCTCTTCACGAGTTCCCAGCTGGCCAAAATACCATCATATGTAGGCTAAGCACACACAATAAGTGCATTTCTCTCAGCACACAGCATTGTTTTGGATGTTCGGTAAGAGCAAGTCTCAAAATAGGCAATACGTCAAAATCCGACCAATCAGGAGGTGAAGGTGTCCCTGTGCCTTTTGGTGATAAAATTGCCAATCTGAATGCTAATCAAACTACAAGTGTGAACCCACCCTAATTCACTATGAAATCAAAATGGACAATTCTTATTTATTTTTTTTAATGGAATATTGCAGTGTTTTTATAAGTGATTTATCTGGGCACATAACTTTTTTAAATTCATGTACCCTCGTAATCTTTCATCAAAAAATCGTTAAAGAAAAATAAAAACTTTCCCTCCCCCTTGCAATGACATCTCTTCTCCAATGACGCGTGCACCATGTGAGCAAACAACTATCCAATCAATTCCCAATGGACATAATTAAGCCCTACAGTTCCACTCAATCATATACGTCACAATAGGGAAGAAAAGACGATCGCAACTTCCATTTCATGCCGATAAAAGAAAAAGCGACCTTTAATATCTTCCTCGGAGTGCAAATATTTAGCCAGGGCAAGAAAATGCAACTAAAATTGTCATTGTTACAGGTGATTAACTGAAGATACTCACCTATATTGGCATCCCTGCAGCTTAAAGGCCTCTCTGGTGGTCTCCCTCTATGAAGAGCCGCAAACGTGGAGGCTTTCCATCTGCTACTGCCGCAGTCTAGAGATGTGGAGGAGGCAGACGCTGACATTTAGACTTGGATAACTGACAGACTCACACCAAAGCTGATTGGGCTGAAAGCTTCAGCCAGATCTCACCTTTTGACCTTCGCAGTAAAGAGTGTTTCCCGGCCCCCAGTAGAGAGTGCACTCCTGGCACACCAGACGGGACCTCTCGGTCCAGAACCGGACCGATCTGCTTGCATATCTGCAAAAGGTGGTCTGGTGCAATATGTCTGTTGGCAGCAACCTAACAAAGAGCAATGTAATAAAGTCGCTTAGTTTAGTTTACATCTGTCATGTTTACTTATGTCATGCATCTCCAAATGAACAAAAAAAAAAATAAATAAAAATTGGTCACACTTTACATTAGGTGTCTTTAACTACTATGTACTAACATCAAATAAAAATGAATCCTTAGGTGCAATGTACTTATTGTGTTGATGTCGTTCCACACCCGTAAGACCTTCGTTAATCTTCAGAACACAAATTAAGATATTTTTGATGAAATCCAATGGCTCAGTGAGGCCTGCATAGCCAGCAATGACATTTCCTCTCTCAAGATCCATTAATGTACTAAAAACATATTTAAATCAGTTCATGTGAGTACAGTGGTTCAATATTAATATTATAAAGCCACGAGAATATTTTTGGTGCACCAAAAAAAAGTCAAAATAATGACTTTCATAATGTCATTATAATGAACATTATGAATCTTTTGTGTTGAATCATGATTCGGATCGCGTGTCAAACTGCCAACGGCTGAAATCACGTGACTTTGGCGCTCCGAACAGCTGATTCATTGTGCTCCGAATCTTCCTGAAGCAGTGTTTTGAAATCGTCCATCACTAAATAAGTCGTTATTTCGTTTTTTTGGCTCTCCAAAAATATTCTCGTGGCTTTATAATATTAATATTGAACCACTGTACTCACATGAACTGATTTAAGTATGTTTTTAGTACATTAATGGATCTTGAGAGAGGAAATGTCATTGCTGGCTATGAAGGCCTCATGGAGCCATCGGATTTCAACTAAAATATCTTAATTTGTGTTCTAAAGATGAATGAAGGTCTTACAGGTGTGGAACGGCATGAGTAATAAATGACATTATTTTCATTTTTGGGTGATCTAACCCTTTAATATAAACGGGGACAAAAATTTATCAGAATACAAAAATATAATATTGAACGTTTAATAGCAAAACCATGTATTATTGTTCTTTTTTGCACCTAAAGAAAGTAATGTCATTTTTTCATTTGTTTGTTTTTAGAGGATGTATCAGACTTCTGGCTTCCCTAAATGTGCTTTTAACAAAGCAAGCAGACAGTTTTCAGTAGCTGTCATGTTAAATTGTGTCCATTACACAGTTAAGACAGCTGACCCTGCTCGCGACCCTTCAGGAAAACATAAATAAGAGCCTGTCTCCTGCGGCTGAGTGCAAGGAGTTTATGCAAATCGTGTCCGTTTATCGGCCAATCAGAGCGCAGGTCACATGCAAAATAAAAAGCCGACGGCGAGTCCCGTTATCTGATTGGACGGTTTAATATCCTGACGTAGCCACAACCCGACGAGGCCCCACCCTAACTGCAATACAGCACTAAATAATAATAGGGAAGCAGTCAAAACACAAGAGCCCCCAGTAATAATAACTGCTCGTATTAATAACGTTTATATTATTAACGTCGTATTAATTAAGTTGCCAAAGATGTGAATCAAAACAGTAGGAAAGAGTTCAGAAGCCTGTCACTTAAAACAGTCACAAAATACACACGTGTGAGAATTAAACACATATACACATGCTCCAGAAATAATCAAAACACTCACCAAATCCTCATAAGATCGCGGGTGCTCGTTTCCTTCCCAATCCAGCCGACGTGGAAGCAGCTATCAAAACACAAGCCGGGTTAATGAGGGCGAAAGCGAAGCGAATAATATCTTAACATGAGCGAAAAATGTAAACAAAGTTCAAGACAAGAGATAATAATAAAAAGTAGCATATCGCCGAATCCATGTTTCAATCCAAGAGGGAAGCAAACACACACACACATACACACACACACCACACACACACACAGAGAGTGATGGACACACCTGATTTTCCTCCAGCTCGCACACAAGAGCCTGCAACAGATGAGAAAGAGCTCTCGAGCATCATTTTAAACACAATATACTCGTTTAAAGTCTCCAGGATTGAAGTAAACTCACCTCGGCCGCTTTCCGACACGGCCCCGTGCTCAAATAGCGCGATATCAAGTAATACAACTCTGCGAAAGACAGCGCGAGACCGTTCATTAGTGGATTTACGACAAAAGTAGCTCTTAATAATATTCCCAAATGATACTTTTTGTGGCTTACCCGATTCGAGGGGTGAAATACTCCCATTTCTGGCTGCAGTATCGGCCATAGCTCAACGAACACGGTATTTGGAGACGAACTTTATGTGTAGTTTGTAATTTAAATAATTATTTAATGTCGATTGTACGCTTCGTGCCCCTCCACGATTGCTCCCGCTTTCTGTTCGGCCAGTTTTCGGTCGCCATTGGAAGTATGAGGCCTGAGCTCACAGCTACTTCCGCCTGCACACCGGAAACAGGGGGAGGGGGTATAACCGCTCGTCTTCTTCAGCGAAACAGAAGCCACGCGGGGATTTAAAAGCCCAAACGTTCAATGTTCAAGTCGAAACGTTTGTTGTCGTGGCTTTCCAAGCGAACCGTTCCTCCAAAAACAAGGAAACCCGCGTTTCTGTTCGCAGTGAGGTCGAGCAGCTCGTTCGTGACGTCACGCTGAATGGCGACGGTTATCTTTTGTCTGTTAAAGAGCCTGTGAGAGCCTGATGCTCTGAGTATTACTACTAATATCACTCATTATCACATACACGCGAGATTACGTGATGTGTATTATATTAAAAGTGCCAAATTTACACAACCCGCATGAAAAAATAGTACAGTATAGTAAATACTATAGTGTTTTTGAACTTTACTATGGTAAAGTACTTGAATTAATTTGTTGTGGTGATATAACAACTGTATATAAACAAATACTGTACTAAGTTTTCTACAACTATAAAGTGTTATACTACAATATACACTACAGTTTACTGTAGTAAAAACTAAAGTATACTACAGTATTTATTACCAGTTCACTATACTTAATACTACAGTATGCTATAGCATTCATAAACAAAGTAAATACTATAATATATACAGTATACTACAATTTACTACAGTATGGTTCAAAAACACTAGTATTTACTATAAATTACTATAGTATTATCTCATGTGGGTAGTGTTTTTGAACTTTACTATAGTAAAGTGCTTGAATTAATTTGTTGTGGTGATTCTATAGTTGTGGTAATATAGAATTATAGTAATATAAACAAATACTGTACTAAGTTTTCTACAACTATAAAGTGTTATACTACAAATACACTACAGTTTACTGTAGTAAAAACTAAAGTTTACTACAGTACCAGTTCACTATAGTTAATACTACAGTATGCTATAGCATTCATAAACAAAGGGTTGCAAATACTATACAGTATACTACAATTTATTACAGTATGGTTCAAAAACACTAGTATTTACTATAAATTACTATAGTATTTTTTCATGTGGGTAGTGTTTTACTATAGTAAAGTACTTGAATTAATTTGTTGTGATTCTACAGTTGCTGTGGTAACATAACTATAGTAATATAAACAAATACTGTACTACGTTTTCTACAACTATAAAGTATATTATACTACAATACACTACAGTTTACTGACGTAAAAACTAAGTTTACTACAATATTTATTACAGTTTATCAGCTCACTATAGTTAATACTACAATACTAAACAAAGAAAATACTATATATACTAACATGTAGTCTTTTACAGTACTACAATTTACTATAGTTTACTTTATTAAATACTATAGTGTTTTTGAACTATACTATAGTAAAGTACTTGAATTCATTTGTTGTGGTGATTCTATAGTTGCTGTGATAATATAACAACTATAGTAATATTTCACACAACTATAAAGTATATTATACTACAATACACTACAGTTTACTAAAGTAAAAACTAACGTATACTACAGTATTTATTACCAGTTCACTATAGTTAATACTACAGTATGCTATAGCATTCATAAACAAAGTGTTGTACTATAATACAGTATACTACAATTTACTATAGTTTAATAAATACTATAGTGTTTTTGAACCATACTATAGTAAAGTGCTTGAATTTGTTGTGGTGATTCTACAGTTGTGGTAATATAACAACTATAGTAATATAAACAAATACTGTACTAAGTTTTCTACAACTATAAAGTGTTATACTACAAATACACTACAGTTTACTGAAGTAAAAACTAAAGTATATTACAGTATTTATTACAGTTTATCAGTTCACTATAGTTAATACTACAGTATTCTGTAGCATTCATAAAGTGTTGTAGTATAATACATACTACAATTTACTATAGTTTACTTTAATAAATACTAATTAATAATAGTGTTTTTGAACTTTACTATAGTAATATAGTAAATATAATTTATATTTTTAATAATATATTAATATATTAAAATATATTTTTAAAAGCTTTTTGTATGAATTGAAATGTCTCCTTTAATAATATTCAAAAACATGACATACATTTTATCTTCATATTAGAAATTATTTAGTTTTTTCAGTTGACACCACCTATTTTGTCATGTCCCTCAAGGCCTTCTATGAAAGTGTTCTTGGGATATGAATACTAAAATGAGAAAAAAGTCCATACATTTTGCCATTCCCATAAATATCCATCTGTGCTTTTTTTGCTGGTAATGTTCATATTCATGATTATTCATTAAAATCACATTATTTAGTTCTGTACCTCAGTATCCCCTCAACCCCGTTACACAAACCATAATGAATTGATACTTATGTGACATCATTAATAGGAAGTGACATCATAGAAGTCTTCTGAACAACATTGTAAGCAGACACAGGCAAGTTACCACCTTCTTTAATAATTATAACTAAATTATGTTGTAAAATTGTGTTTGTCGAGCTTAACGAATCAACCCCGTTACATCAATTAAAGATAGAAAACTATTACTTGTGAAAATTATCTTTTATTCATGATTTCTTAATATCATGCATGCCATGTGCTCTCCATTTATTCACTAGATTTAGAGCAGTGGGCAAAAAATCTCAACCCCGTCACACCTACATTTTTATTATTATTATTTTTTTGTTAAGTTTATGAAAAAGTTATTTAAAGTTAGTTGAATTCTGTCTGAAATGTTCAGAGCAATCATAAGAATACTGATTTTAGTTCAAATTCTGAAGCCTTTGATCAAAAACGATGAGGTTACTGTCACAAAAAGTGCCCATTTCAGGCTTTAGTATAGCAAAAGTGTGAGATTTTATGTCACTTTTATATTTGCAATTACTGAATTAGTGTGAGGGACATCTGATTAATAGGAAAATGTTGATTTTTTTATCACAAATACATTTTCTAATAATATTCAGAGAGCTCCCATAGTGTCCATAACTTAAAATAATGACCAATAATAATAGGGATTTGATGCCTGAGATGGGAAAATATGTTTTTCTGGAAGTTAAATATGTCATTAATGTTGTGGGGTGTTCAGAAAAGTAATACATTTTGGTAAAAAATCTAAAAATGTGCAAGTCCAAATCGTACCAGTTTCATGGAATGACTCATATACAGTATACTACAATTTACTATAGTATGGTTCAAAAACACTATAGTATTTACTATAAATTAATGTATCAATGTCTTTGCATGAAAAACAAAACATCAAGCCTAGTGACTTTTATTTTAAAGAGTTAGCACAAGCAAGCATACAATTTTTGGATGGTAAGATTTTTTAAAAAGGTTTTTAAAAGCAGTCTCTTCAGCTCACCAAGGCTTCATTCAGTTGATCCAAAATACAGAAAAAACAGTAATACTGTGAAATATTTTTACAATTTAAAATAACTGTGAATATATTGTAAAATGTAATTTATTCCTGTGATCAAAGCTGAATTTTCAGCATCATTACTCCAGTCTTCAGTGTCACATGATCCTTCAGAAATCATTCTAACATGATGATTTGATGCTCAAGAAACATTTATGATTATTATCAATGTTGAAAACAGTTGTGTGATTATTTGATGAATAGAAAGTTCAAAAGAACAGCATTTTTCTAAAATACAAAGCTTTTGTAACAATTATACACTACTGTTAAAAAGTTTTGGGTCAGTATTTTTTATTAATATTAATATTTATTCAGCAAGGATGCATTAAATTGATCAAAAGTTACAGTAAAGACATTTATGTTACAAAAGATTCTATTTCAAATAAATGCTGTTCTTTTGAACTTTCTATTCATCAAAGAATTCTAAAAAAAAAACTGTTTTCAACATTGACAATAATCAGAAATGTTTCTTGAGCAGTAAATCAGCATATTAGAATGATTTCTGAAGGATCATGTGACACTGAAGACTGGAGTAATGATGCTGAAAATTCAGATTTGATCACAGAAATAAATTACATTTTAAAATATATTAATAAAGAAAAGTTATCTGTAATAAAATGTAACAATATTACGGTTTTTGTTGTATTTTGGATCAAATAAATTAAATGAATAAATGAGTTTTAAAAACATTTTAAAAATCTTACTGTTCAAAAATTTTTAATCTGTAGTGTGTGTATATATGAATATATAAAATGAAAGATAATGTCAATGAATTACTTTTCTAGCCATCTCTTCCACATGCAATTTAACCTGTTGGATATTGAATCTTTTGTTCATTCCACTGAATATAAAGGAAAACAGAAGGGCAAAATGTCATGGTGAAATTACACCCATTTTATTGGCATATCATACCAATCATTACAGATACAGCTACATAAAAAAAACGGAAATAAAAAAGAAACTGTACATGTGTACTTTTAACCTAAAAACCTTGAGTGATATAGCTACTGCTGGCATGGTCACGTGAAAGAAATTACAGTAATTTTTCATAACATCAGCTACAACCTGCATGTTTAACACTGTAACACAGCTGTTATTAGCTTTGCTAACACACACGATTCCATTTTTCATCCTCTTAAAGTACCATCACATACTGCATATAGAAATTATGAAAACCTTTTCACAGCAGCTATACAACAATGTTATTGCAATGCTATCACCACACAGAGACAAAAGTCAATGTAAATCACAAATCTGATGAGTGTTCCAGTACTAGTGAGCAGGATCATCGATCAAAGCCGTTGATTCATAAATCGGTTTGAATAAAGAGGTTTCAATTGATAGAATACAGCTTACAATAATGAAAAAACAAAACAAAAACAAAACAAAAGCATTTCCTTACAGAACCCCCTTCCCATACAATACAGGCTTCATACAGACGTCCATCACATTGCCTATGGAATGTTAGTGTCTCAGGCAAACGCTCCCAGTTTTAAGAAATTTCATGTATAAATTTTAAAAATGGCGCAATCGCATGATCTGTTGCAACCTGTTCCACTCCCCTCCCTTTTTTAAAAACAAAACAGAGTCAGAAAACAAAAAAACAAAAACACAATAACAACAACAAGAAGTAGTAGTCATTAGTTGTTTCATGACTGCAAATCTTCTTCAGGAAAAACTGGAGTGGGAAAAGATGGAATCCCTCTTCTAAGGCTTTTCTCTTGAAAGTTGTCTATAAAATGAGCTTCTAATATCGAACTACTAAAAAACCTGCTTTTTTTTTGTTTTTAGAAAATAGTCAATAAAAATATTCCTCTGTATTGTACAAGAAAAGAGGTACGGGAGCTCTGGTGACAATGTAATCAACGTTATTTAGCAGCTCCCTCTTTCTGGTCATCCTTTTCCTCCTCGCCGTTGTCCTCCTGTAACAAATAAAGGTTTTCAACAACATTAGCCACAGATGAAACCCTACCTGGCATATCTGAGGACCTCAGATTAATTATTGTAACTTAATTAGAAACGGACTGACTTCATCAGCTTTGGTCTCTCCGTTCTCCGCTGGAGTTTTCTCCTCAGACTCAGCCTCGGGCTTCTCGTCCTCCTTCTTCTCCTCGGGTTTGGCCTTTTCTACCTCCTTGGCCTTCTTTCCCCTTGCAGGCGCCTTCTGTGATGTTCCCGAAAATAAATGGTTAGGCTATTGCTGGTAACACTCGCTAAAAGTAATGCTTATTTTGCTAACCAATTTACCTTTGGCTTGGGCTCAGACTTTGGCGTTTGGGGTTTCTGTAAAACAGAAGTCAGCGTAAGCTATGTGCATCACGAAAAGCTAATTGTGTGAATTCAGAGGGGACTGACAAAACCAACTTACACCTTGAAGTCTCTCAGACCGTCTTTTAGGCTGTTTGTTTATTTGATGAGGACAAGATGGGAAGCCAACAACAGATAAAAACAAGCATTAAGTATCAGAGTTGTATGCAAAACAGTGTTATATGTGTAACAGTAATCGACTCAAACTCACCCCAGCTGCTTCAGTGTCATTGTTAGCCTGTAGCAGAGGAAACAGAAGCTGTTAGTATGTGTACATAGATAGCTGACTGAAGGGGGGAGGTGTTGTACCCCAAACACCACCCCCCAAATTATGTGTAATTATGTAATCTAAAAGTGAACGTGGGGGGAGGGGTCATGTTGTAAGAGTTAACCCTTGTGCAGTCTTCGTTTGAAGGCTTCACTCATGGTCTTCGGGGTCTACAACAAAATGTAACTTTGTAACAATATATTTTTTAAAAATTTATATAAATAAACTAAAAAAATATATTTTTTTAAATAGGTTTTTATGCAAAAGCAGCTTTTTATGTAAAATTCACTTTATAAAAGACCCAGATTTCGAACTTTCATTCATGTGGATAACATGGATAATTTGACATGGTTTAGTGTAAGATTTTTGCCCATCTTTTGGAAAATGCAGTTATAAAAGTAAAAAAAATATAATTTTTACCAGTAGATGGCTGCAGAGCTCCACTATTTGCTATGTACTATTTGAATGACTGAAAGACATCTTTTCACAAGTTTTTTTTTTTTTTTTCCCCAGTTGGATTCATATCTAAATGTTATGAAATCACAATTATAAGAATAAAAATTACTTTGTCACAGTTTAAGAATAAAAAATAAAAATTAATTTTTATTATTTTTATTATAAATTATTGAAAAACTGATTTTTTTTTTCAATACAAAAATTTTTTAAACTTTGACAAAGTAATTTTTATTCTTATAATTGTGATTTCATAACATTTAGATATGAATCCAACTGAAAAAATCTTGAAAAGACATCTCTTAGTCATTCAAATAGCACATAGCAAATAGTGGAGCTCTGCAGCCATCTACTGGTAAAAGTGATAGTTTTTTACTTTTAAAACTGCATTTTCCAAAAGATGGGCAAAAATCTTACAATAAACCATGTCAAATTATCCACATGAATGAAAGTTAGAAATCTGGGCCTTTTATAAAGTGAATTTTTCATAAAAAGCCGTTTATGCATAAAAACCTATTTAAACAAATATTTATTTAATTTATTTATATAAATTTAAAAGGTATCACAAATCCTCCAAAAACTCCACAAATGTTGAGAAAAAAAAACCATTAATAAGAGTAAAATTACATTGGTTTTTAAAAAATATATTATATTGTTACAAAATTACATTTTGTTGCCTGGGGTCTCCAGAGACACCAAAGACCACAAGCGTAACTTTTTTTTTTACACTAACATAAAAACAAGATATCATTCCAATTTTTTTTTTATTTGTAGATCTTAAAAGTGTTAACCACCATACAAAGTCTCATGCCATTTGGACAAAGAACTTTTTTATTTTTTATTTGAGCAAACAAATAAAACCCCAATTGTACCCCCCCCCCAAAAGTGAACGTGGGGGGGAGGGATCATGTTGTAAGAGTTACATTTGTCAGGAAAACACAGTGAAATAAAATAAAAAGTAAACAGAACTACAATATTAATGACAGTGGATTTATTTACTGCGTAGCTAATTTATTACCGCCATTAGCGACGTCGAAAAATTTCCGTAACGTACCGAAGGGAGGAGGGGAACAGTAGCCCTGCCCCCAGCGACACAATTCACTTACTTTCGACACATTTTAAGTTTATAAACATAAATCAGCTTTAACGTTGATTTTAAAGCAGAAAAACAAGAATTACTTTAGTTCACTTAAATACGCGGTGGAAACTTTCTTTAGCCACTTTACAAAGTCCGTTTCAAAGGTCAAATGAAAAAATACAGATGGGCTAGTCACGCAAAAAACGTAATTATAAAAATAAACCTGCTGGGATAACAAACTAATTTGTAATTATGTAATCTAAACGTGAACGTGGGGGAGGGGTCATGTTGTAAGAGTTAAATTTGTCACGAAAACACAATGAAATAAAATAAAAAGTAAACAGAACTACATAGATGGATGACTGAAGGGGGGGAGGTGTTGTACCCCAAACACCACCCCCCAAATTATGTGTAATTATGTAATCTAAAAGTGAACGTGGGGGGAGGGGTCATGTTGTAAGAGTTAAATTTGTCACGAAAACACAGTGAAATAAAATAAAAAGTAAACAGAACTACAATAATAATGACAGTGGATTTATTTACCGCGTAGCTAACTTTTTACCGCCATTAGCGACGTCGAAAAATTTCCGTAACGTACTGAAGGGAGGAGGGGAACAGTTGCCCCGCCCCCACCGACACAATTCACTCACTTTCGACGCGCAAACACATTAAACATCGACACATTTTAAGTTTGTAAACATAAATCAGCTTTAACGTCGATTTTAAAGCAGAAAAACGAGAATTACTTAAGTAGTTAACTTAAATACGCGGTGGAAACTTTCTTTAGCCACTTTACAAAGTCCGTTTCAAAGGTCAAATGAAAAAATACAAACGGTCTAGTCACGCAAAAAAAACGTAATTATGAAATAAACCTGCTGGGATAACAAACTAACTAGGATTTAAGGCTTGAAATGTGTTTAGAGCAAAGGCAGCCATGACGCTATGGTGTGTGTGTGTGTCCTACTCGAGGACCATATGGATTCGTACACAACTACACATGTATTTACAGTTACACAATGGCCTCACAAAGATCCCACGGTGTCCTCAAACACACAACTTTCATAATTTCACATATATATGGTTATAAAGACGTTAAAACACCGAAAACATTTGCAGGACAAGCTCTTCTCCATGAGGAATAACATGTCCAAACGTTACCAGGTTACACCCCTTTGTCTGATTATTACTTTGCGTATTCTCAGCACGATTTTAATGTAAAAGTAAAGCCGAGAATTGTGTATATTTCGTGTTAAATCCACTCGCAGTCGACACAATTGCAGAGCTCTAAGTAAAAAGGCGCCAGATTTTAACGCGTGCCCTAGATCACGAATTAACACATGCACCAATGCAGTAAACACTCAGATAACTTCACATGAAGCTCACTAGAGACGTGCACACTTAATTATTGCAAACATACTATAAAACAGAATAAAATATCCAATATTTTCCAACTTACTTTGCTCCTTTTCGGCATGGCTGCTTAAAGCTTGTATGCTTTTAGAAGAAATAAATTAAAATAGCTTACGCACTGGCTGGTAAAGTGTAAAAAACAGGTCTAGGAAACACTGAAGCAAGCATTAATGGTCTATCGGAACATAAACTAGCTGAAACCGGATTGGATCTCCCCTTTCTATATTCTTTTCATTATAGCTCTAACGTGATGCGGGCTACGCTCCGCCCCTTCTCGGCGCTGATTGGCTGAAACGTCTTGGCAACCACATTTCAAACCAAAGCAAAGTAACCGTGTGGACAGGTTGAGCTGTCAATCACAGATTTGCTTCTATATACTTTAGGCGCCACTTTCTGCATTTGTTGTTTCTGTAAGCATGTAAATATATCTTTAGTATTGATTATATTTAGATGCTTTGCAGATTAATTAAAAGAAACACGTCGCTTAAGAAAGAAAAAAAACGAGTTTTGATTTATAAACATTACCTTTTTAGATTGTTTAATGTTATTGCATATATATACATTTTTTTTTTTAGATAATTTTAGTATATATGTTAAACATGTAACGCGATGAACCGGTTTGAAGCAGCGCTATAGTGTGTTTGTATTATTGGGGGTGGATCAGGCTGATGAAAAGAAAATGGCTGCCGGGTTTAACTGGTTCCTTGTACTGAGCTGTGTGTTTCTGTGCAACCTCGTCAAAACATTCCTGCCATCCATTTCTTCATTTGTAAGTATCGATTCAAAAGAGTTTTAGGGACGCTTAAGCACTTCTATATTTCCAAAAGTGTGTTAGTCGTGATGTGACGCCATAATGCTCTGTGATACAGCATGTCTGCCTCCCCTACAGGAGCTTCATGCAGTCACAGCAAACAAAAGCTGCTCTGTTAAACTACCACCATTCTCTAGCTTTAACCGAGTAAAACTCATTCATTAACACCAACTACCGGTCAGCAGTACTAGTACCAAACAAACGTTTGATGTGGGGTAATAATATTTTCATTAATCAATAAAAAGTGCCATTCTATCATGATGAATGATGTTATCTGGCTGTACAATGGTACTGCATGATCATTTATTAATATAACATGCCATTTCATGTACATGGTACTTCAATGTACTCATACCATATGTCCAAAAAACAGCATAGTTTTACTATAGTTACATATCTAAAAAAACAAAACAAAACATCTGGTTTCTTAAGGTCTAGGTTATTGTTGTTAATATAAAGTCATATAAATATAAAAGTGGTATAGAGATATAAACTTGCAATCAGAATAGTGAGAGAAAAAGTTACAATTACCTATTTATTTTGCTATTCTGTGGCAGAAGAAAGTGTGAGATGTAAACTCAGAATTCTGAGGAAAAAAGTCAAAACGGCGACATATAAACTCGGCATTGAGTGGAAAAAAGTTAAAACTGATATAAACTTGGAATTGAGGGGAAAAAAGTCAAAACTGTGAGATATAAACTCGGAATTGAGGGGGAAAAAGTCAAAACTGTGAGATATAAACTTGGAATTGAGAGGAAAAAAGTCAACTGAGATATAAACTCGGAATTGAGGGGGAAAAAGTCAAAACTGAGATATAAACTGAATTGAGAGGGAAAAAGTAAAAACAGTGAGATATAAACTTGGAATTGAGAGGAAAAAAGTAAAAACTGAGATATAAACTCGGAATTGAGGGAAAAAGTCAAAACTGAAATATAAACTCGGAATTGAGAGGAAAAAGTCAGAACTGTGAGATATAAACTCGGAATTGAGAGGAAAAAAAGTAAATACTGAGATATAAACTGAATTGAGAAGGAAAAAGTCAAAACTGTGAGATATAAACTCGGAATTGAGAGGAAAAAAAGTCAAAACTGAAATATAAACTCGGAATTGAGGGGAAAAAGTCAAAACTGTGAGATATAAACTCGGAATTTAGAGGAAAAAGTCAAAACTGTGAAATATAAACTCGGAATTTAGAGGAAAAAGTCAGAACTGTGAGATATAAACTCGGAATTGAGGGGAAAAAAAGTCAACTGTGAGATATAAACTCGGAATTGAGGGGAAAAAAGTCAACTGTGAGATATAAACTTGGAATTGAGAGGAAAAAAGTAAAAACAGATATAAACTGAATTGAGAGGAAAAAAGTAAAAACAGTGAGATATAAACTCGGAATTGAGAGGAAAAAAGTCAAAACTGTGAAATATAAACTCGGAATTGAGAGGAAAAAAATCTAAACTGTGAGATATAAACTCGGAATTGAGAGGAAAAAAGTAAAAACTAAGATATAAACTCGGAATTGAGAGGAAAAAAGTCAAAACAGTGAGATATAAACTCGGAATTGAGAGGAAAAAGTCAAAACTGTGAGATATAAACTTGGAATTGAGAGAAAAAAAAAGTCAAAACTGTGAGATATAAACTCGGAATTGAGAGGAAAAAAGTAAAAACTGAGATATAAACTGAATTGAGAGGGAAAAAGTAAAAACAGTGAGATATAAACTCTGAATTGAGAGGAAAAAGTCAAAACTGAGATATGAACTCGGAATTGAGAGGAAAAAGTCAAAACTGTGAGATATAAACTCGGAATTTAGAGGAAAAAGTCAAAACTGAGATATAAACTGAATTGAGAGGGAAAAAGTAAAAACGGTGAAATATAAACTCGGAATCGAGGGGGAAAAGTCAAAACTGTGATATAAACTCGGAATTTAGAGGAAAAAGTCAAAACTGTGAAATATAAACTCGGAATTGAGGGGAAAAAGTCAAAACTGAGATATAAACTCGGAATTTAGAGGAAAAAGTCAAAACTGTGAAATATAAACTCGGAATTGAGAGGAAAAAGTCAAAACTGAGATATAAACTCGGAATTGAGAGGAAAAGGTCAAAACTGTGAGATATAAACTCGGAATTTAGAGGAAAAAGTCAAAGCTGAGATATAAACTGAATTGAGAGGGAAAAAGTAAAAACGGTGAAATATACACTCGGAATCGAGGGGGAAAAGTCAAAACTGAGATATAAACTCGGAATTTAGAGGAAAAAGTCAAAACTGTGAAATATAAACTCGGAATCGAGGGGGAAAAGTCAAAACTGAGATATAAACTCGGAATTTAGAGGAAAAAGTCAAAACTGTGAAATATAAACTCGGAATTTAGAGGAAAAAGTCAGAACTGTGAGATATAAACTCGGAATTGAGAGGAAAAAGTCAAAACTGTGAAATATAAACTCGGAATTTAGAGGAAAAAGTCAAAACTGTGAAATATAAACTCGGAATTTAGAGGAAAAAGTCAGAACTGTGAGATATAAACTCGGAATTGAGGGGAAAAAGTCAACTGTGAAATATATACTCGGAATTTAGAGGAAAAAGTCAGAACTGTGAGATATAAACTCGGAATTGAGAGGAAAAAGTCAAAACTGTGAAATATAAACTCGGAATTTAGAGGAAAAAGTCAGAACTGTGAGATATAAACTCGGAATTGAGAGGAAAAAGTCAAAACTGTGAAATATAAACTCAGAATTTAGAGGAAAAAGTCATAACTGTGAAATATAAACTCGGAATTGAGAGGAAAAAGTCAAAACTGTGAAATATAAACTCGGAATTTAGAGGAAAAAGTCAGAACTGTGAGATATAAACTCGGAATTGAGAGGAAAAAGTCAAAACTGTGAAATATAAACTCAGAATTTAGAGGAAAAAGTCATAACTGTGAAATATAAACTCGGAATTTAGAGGAAAAAGTCAGAACTGTGAGATATAAACTCGGAATTTAGGGGAAAAAGTCAAAACTGTGAGATATAAACTTGGAATTGAGAGGAAAAAGTCAAAACTGTGAAATATAAACTCGGAAT
Source organism: Ancherythroculter nigrocauda (assembly GCA_036281575.1). Taxonomy (NCBI): domain Eukaryota; kingdom Metazoa; phylum Chordata; class Actinopteri; order Cypriniformes; family Xenocyprididae; genus Ancherythroculter; species Ancherythroculter nigrocauda. Next base: position 73,698 of record VTFQ01000631.1, read on the forward strand.
TGAGGGGAAAAAGTCAAAACTGTGAAATATAAACTCGGAATTTAGAGGAAAAAGTCAAAACTGAAATATAAACTCGGAATTGAGGGAAAAAGTCAAAACTGTGAAATATAAACTCGGAATTTAGAGGAAAAAGTCAGAACTGTGAGATATAAACTCGGAATTGAGAGGAAAAAGTCAAAACTGTGAAATATAAACTCGGAATTGAGGGGAAAAAGTCAAAACTGTGAAATATAAACTCGGAATTTAGAGGAAAAAGTCAAAACTGAAATATAAACTCAGAATTTAGAGGAAAAAGTCATAACTGTGAGATATAAACTCGGAATTTAGAGGAAAAAGTCAGAACTGTGAGATATAAATTCGGAATTGAGAGGAAAAAGTCAAAACTGTGAAATATAAACTCAGAATTGAGAGGAAAAAGTCAGAACTGTGAGATATAAACTCGGAATTGAGAGGGAAAAAAGTCAACTGAGATATAAACTTGGAATTGAGGGAAAAAGTCAAAACTGTGAAATATAAACTTGGAATTGAGGGGAAAAAGTCAAAACTGTGAGATATAAACTCGGAATTGAGAGGAAAAAGTCAAAACTGTGAAATATAAACTCGGAATTTAGAGGAAAAAGTCAGAACTGTGAGATATAAACTCGGAATTTAGGGGAAAAAGTCAAAACTGTGAGATATAAACTTGGAATTGAGAGGAAAAAGTCAAAACTGAAATATAAACTCGGAATTGAGAGGAAAAAGTCAAAACTGTGAAATATAAACTCAGAATTTAGAGGAAAAAGTCAAAACTGTGAAATATAAACTCGGAATTTAGAGGAAAAAGTCAGAACTGTGAGATATAAACTTGGAATTGAGAGGAAAAAGTCAAAACTGTGAAATATAAACTCGGAATTTAGGGGAAAAAGTCAAAACTGTGAAATATAAACTCGGAATTTAGAGGAAAAAGTCAGAACTGTGAGATATAAACTCGGAATTTAGAGGAAAAAGTCAAAACTGAAATATAAACTCGGAATTGAGGGGAAAAAGTCAAAACTGTGAAATATAAACTCGGAATTTAGAGGAAAAAGTCAGAACTGTGAGATATAAACTCGGAATTGAGAGGAAAAAGTCAAAACTGTGAAATATAAACTCAGAATTGAGAGGAAAAAGTCAGAACTGTGAGATATAAACTCGGAATTGAGAGGGAAAAAAGTCAACTGAGATATAAACTTGGAATTGAGGGAAAAAGTCAAAACTGTGAAATATAAACTTGGAATTGAGGGAAAAAAAGTCAGAACTGTGAGATCAACATCACAGTCTTTTTTTTTTAATGTTTCTATTCTGTGGAGAAAACAAATTTCATAGCCTTCTCAAGTCTTCATCAGTAATAACAATCTCCCCTTTGGTTCAGTTTTTGGGATATTCAGTGTAAAAGCTTTACGAACATTTTATTGCATCTAAAATGAATGAGCACATGTACATTGAGATTTTGTGTTTGTTCTCGTAGCTGTCGAAGATCTTTCAGAAAGATGCTGACCAGGAGACGGAGATGAGGACGGAGATCCAGAACATGAGGATGGAGCTGTCCACCATCAGCATGATGGACGAGTTCGCCAGATACGCTAGACTGGAACGCAAGATCAACAAGATGACTGATCAACTGAAGACTCTTGGTAAACAAAACATCATCAAGTTCTTATTTTGTGCTTTCGGTTGTTTGATTGCTTTCTAACCAGCACAACACCGAAAGAAGCCCACAAAACTGCCAAATTGAGTCGCAACGTGTGTAATACTGATATATTGAAAACAAGGAGCAAAGGGCAGCAAGTGTTGAGATGTTTACAGCCGTCAGCACACCTGATGAAAGCCAAACTAGCATGAAAGTTTTCCTTTAGTGAGTTAGTTTGTGTGATTGCCGTTGTCCACTTTATAGTGGGGCGAGAACTGAGAAACCAAAGGTTTCTTCACTTGGCAGAAGTCTCAGGCCAAGTGTGGAAAATGGCAGGTGGGTTTCACATAACGGCTTCAGTATTCATGAAGGAAGACAAATGGCTCAGCTGCTGCCTGTTGCTGTCCTTCATGTCAAGTGTAGCCACAGTTATTGGAGTAAAGCATGGTTTATAACTTGTTAAAGGGTTAGTTTACCCAGAACTTAAAATTATATCATCAATTATTCATTCCAATCCCATAAAACATGATCATCTTCGAAACACCAATGAAGAGACTTTAAAGGAAACCTTGAGTAGATAGAAATTCTCTCAGGTCTTTTGTTTATATTCTTTGTTTTGTTTTTTCTTTTCTACAGTCAAGTCAAGAACTGCACAGCAAGCAAAAATGAAATGGATTGTGAATATTGTATTTTACGTTTCTCAGGTGAGTTGGGAGCATTTTTAATTTGCGTATTAACCCCATAAATTAACCCTACGGTATCATATTTGATATGCACATTTCAACATGATCAAAACTTTGCTGAAAAATCTGTTATACACAATCTAATTAAAAGGTCTTTTAGTATAATTGTAAAAACGTCCACCTTCAGATCGTGGTACATGCATCTTTTTGCTATGAGAACTTTTTTTATATAGTAAATGTAAGAATAACTTTTATATTGTTAGTAATATTTCAAGATGAAAACTTACTGAAGCAACTTAGGTTTACTTGATTATACATGCATCATTTTTTTAGAAAAATCATGTGACAACTGATATTTACATGCATTTTAGTCTGTTATACTGTTATAAAGATCTCATTGACTTATATTACAAACAATCAGAATTTCATCTTTTTGGCAATATAAATATCAGTAACTGCACCAAATTGCATATTTTTGTTATATCGTACCATATGAGCCATAAAAGGCTTACAGTTGCATGAAAAAAATTTGTGAACCAGAATCTGAAAATGTGAATCATTTCAATAAAAAAATAAGAGCGATCATTCAAAATGCATGTTATTTTTTACTTAGTACTGTCCTGAGTAAGATATTTTACATAAAAGATGTTTACATATAGTCCTCAAGACAAAAAAAAAAATTGAATTTATTAAAATAACCCCATTCATAAGTATGTGAACCATTGGTTCTCAATACTGTGTGTGGTTACCTGATGATCCACGACTGTTTTTATGTTTTGTGATGGTTGTTCATGAGTCTCTTGTTTGTCCTGAGCAGTTAAACTGAGCTCTGTTCTTCAGAAAAATCCTCCAGCTGGGGTGTGAAAACTTTTGAATTTGAATATCAAGGTAAATTGTACTTAATTTTTCTGCTGGGAAACATGCAAGTATCTTCTGTTGCTTCTGAAGGGCAGTACGAAATGAAAAACAATGATATTTAAACAAAATAAGAAAAATTGTGACATCTTCATCCTGTTCAAAAGTTTTCACCCCGCGACTCTTAATGCATCGTGTTTCCTTCTGGAGCATCAGTGAATGTTTGAACCTTTTTTAATAGTCGTGTTTGAGTCCCTCAATTGTCCTCAGTGTGAAAAAACGGATCTCAAAATCATTCAGTCACTGCTGGAAAGGGTTCAAATATGCAAAAATGCTTGAAAACTGAAGAATCTGCAGGAGCTGGAGGATTTTTCTGAAGAACAGAGCTCAGTTTAACTGCTCAGGACAAACAAGAGACTCATGAACAACCATCACAAAACATAAAAATAGTCATAGATGATCCAGGTATCCATCCACATTTTTTTTGTGTGTGTGTGTGTCTTGAGGACTATATGTAAACATCTTTTATGTAAAATATCTTACTCAGGACAGTACTAAATAAAAAATAACATGCATTTTGTATGATCCCTCTTATTTTATTAAAATTATTCACATTTTCCAGATTCTGGAAATGGTTCACATTTTTTAATGCAACTGTAAGCATCAAATATGATACCCAACTAACAAACATTTTTAAATTTATATTTTGTCTAAAACTTAAACTCTTCCATTTCAAAAAATGAAAATATTCTATTATTTCACACATCAGACTTTCCAGTGTTAATATGATAGATGTATCTCTATGCATCACTTGTTGATTTTCTCTCGTAATGGCATGTTGTCTGTTGTTAGGCGGCCCTCATGATCTCACTCATATTGAAGTATTACGCAGATCCGGTCACTGTTGTGCCCAGTAAATGGATTGCTCCACTGGAGAGACTAGTAGCCTTTCCTTCCGGAGTTGCAGGTATGTCCCAGTCACCAGCTGTATTCGATGGCCACTTTGGCTCAGTCAATATTATTGATTTAAAATGCATTTAACAAATTGACATCTAAATAAATACAATGGGCCTCATTTATCAATCTAATGTAGAAAAAAGCACAGAAATCATCTTACGACAGGGTTCACATTTGATTCATCAAACATTCGTATGTTGGCAATCCTATCGTATGAATGATCATACGTTGATAAATGTGGCAGCTGAAAACAATCGTTATTTTAAATATTGCGCAATTTGCACCCCTAAAAATTCACGGTTTAGAAGCCTCGCCCCTAAAGTTTACAAAACAGAGAAACATAACCTGGCCAAGAAGAGGAAGTAATCTCATGATAAATTCATTTTACCCCAAAAACACCCGTTAACCTCATAATTGCAAACAATTACATTAATTTATGTATTTAAAGGTCCCGTTCTTCGTGATCCCATGTTTCAAACTTTAGTTAGTGTGTAATGTTGTTGTTAGAGTATAAATAAAATCTGTAAAATTTTAAAGCTCAAAGTTCAATGCCAAGCGAGATATTTTATTTAACAGAAGTCGCCTACATCGAAAGGCCAGTTTGGACTACATCCCTCTACTTCCTTCTTTAATGACGTCACTAAAACAGTTTTTTGACTAACCTCCGCCCACAGGAATACACAAGAGTTGCGTTTGTAGAGTGTGTTTGTCGCCATGTCGTCGAAACGCTGTTATTTTCATCCCGCAGTCTAATCACCGGGTCTGATTCCGGCTCAAATTGATAGGGTAAAATTAAAGACATGTTTACAATAACACTGAGCGCGTGCATCTCCACGTTATGGTAAGAGGCGTGACCTTTCCGGGCAAGATGCGTTAAACTGCTGTCGAATCACAACACAGGAACCGCTGGCACAATCAGAACTCGTTACGTATTTCTGAAGGAGGGACTTCATAGAACAAGGAAGTCATCAGCCCGTTTTTATGACAGTGGAAACAGCGGTATACAGATAAGTAAATTATGTGAAAAATACTGTGTTTTTTTACACGCGAAACATGAACACATGTTATATTGCACACTATAAACACAATCAAAGCTTCAAAAAAACACGAAAAACGGGACCTTTAAATACTTACATGTATATTAAATACCAGTAAATAAAACAAAACATTCATAGGCCTACTGTAGTTCCCTCCACAACAAATCCTTTATTTTAATGGTATTCAGAGCACAAGAATGAAAAAGAAGTTATAAAATTATATATTAAACTATAAAATAAAACGTAATGGACAATCATAGGCATTCATTATAAACAACATAAGTCAAGTCAAAATAAAATGTTTTAGGGTAAAGCAAAACTGATGGGCTCACCTCTCTCATTTGGAAAGAATTCAAATATGTTTCTATATTTGCATGTAACATTTTGGTTGCTTAATTATTATTAATTATGTAAACAATTAAGGCTTTGTACTTCACTCGTGTCCCAATATCCACGTAAAACGGCATCCTTCACTTGCACAAAAATGTATGTGTTTGAGCTGATTTACAGAGGACCATTTAATTTGAGCAGTGTAACTTTTATGTTTGGTTATCTGCATTTTAGTTTGATGATGAATGGCTGAAATGTCATCAAGTTAGAAACGCTAGAACTGATGTTGTCAGTGTGCGCGAGGCGCCTGCGCGATCACTTGGATTTAATAAAATAAATATCTAAATGATCAAAATGCTCTCATTACAATTCTCCACCAGACCTACTATGCTGCACGCAAGCTCACGCTAACTCCAAAACTAGCGTACACGAGCTGAGACACGACGTGAGATCTGATCGTAGCCGCCGCTCATGTTCATATTAATAAATGCACTGTTTTCTGTTGTACGTTTGTTTCATGAATGAGGCCCATTATTTACATGTCGACTTGATAAAATAAATAGAATTACATGAAGTTTAGAGTGTTATAAAGTGTTTTTTGCTGATTTATCTCAGGTGGTGTTGGAATCACATGCTGGCTCGTTGTCTGCAACAAGGTGGTGGCCATCGTTCTTCATGCTGTCAGTTAAACTATGAGCTTTATATCAACATCACTACACAGTCACTGGATTTTCATGAATGGCCTAACCCAGTGGTTCTCAACCACGTTCCTGGAGCACTGCACATTTTGCATGTTGTGGCTCAGTGGTGCCCAATCATGTTCCTAAAGATCTACCTTCCTGCAAAGTTCAGCTCCAACCCTGATCAAACACACCTGAATCAACTAATTAAGATCTTCAGGAGCGCTTGATAATTACAGGCAGGTGTGTTGGATCTGAACTCTGCAGGTAGAGCTCTAACTAAACAGTGCTGGAGATCTCTGGCCTAAAAAAAAAAAAAACAGTCACTGTTCTACACTTCAAGTCTGTACTTGCAATTCTTGTTTCATGACATTAAAATGTTTTAATTTGCATTTAGTTGGTAAATGCTGACATGTAAACATTCCTAACAAACTGCAAAACACTGGTTTAAGCTGTGATATAAGTTGATGCCATCAACAGGTTTGGTGTTTATTTATTACATGTGTCATAATTGTATATTTGGGCATGTTTTGGTGTTTTTTTTTTTTTTTTTGGTCAGTGTTACAAATCTATTTATTGATTTGTTTTTCAAAGAAAAAATGTCCATGTATTAATAAATGTGCAAATGAAAATATATGTGCAGAGTTTTATTGTTTTTTGTTATTTGTCTTTACTGTGGCAAGAATATATTTGTGAACACTGGGGAAAAAAACAATGATTAATCATAAAATGTAGTCTGATTTTAATTTTACAATCTGGTTATACTAATACCACACAATTGCACTTTTTACATTTTTATTGAATATACTGAGTTATCGTTCATGCAGGGTGGAACTTCTCAATCCCCCTTTAGCAGCGAAAGCGTTCTTTAGTCGATTTACTTGTGTGATTTGGGTCATTGTCTTGTTGCATCACCCAACTTGAAGTCCTGTACTGCTGTCCTTCTCCTGCATGAAAAATGTTTCGATACACTTTTGAATTCACTGTTCCTTCAATAATTGCAGTGTCCAGCTCCTGAGGGAGCAAAGCAGCGTTAAACTGTGGTGATCCTTCTACTGTGCTTCACAGCTGGGAAGGTTTTGGTGTGGGTTTGCAGTGCTCTTTTCCCTCTAAACAAGGCGTTGTGCATTTTTGCCAAAATCTTAAAAAAATGTTTTTCTTATTTTGTCCAGAACATTTTCCTAGAAGATTTCTGGCACATCAGGTGATCTTGGGCAAACATAAGACATGCCTCAGTGTTTTAGTGTTTGGCAGCAGTGGTTTCCTTCATGTTGTCCATTCATGAACACTCTTCTTGTTCAGTGTGTTTTTTTTCCTTCTTCTTCTTTTTAGGCTTTCACAGTGTGTAGAGATCCTTAGCAGTTGTCCTTGGGTCTCCCCTCTTTCAGGGTTGCCTGTTGTATTCATGGATTCCTGAACACCTTTAGCAATTGGCTTTGCAGCCTTTTCCAGCTTTGTGCATCTCTGTAATGCTGTTTTGGGGATTGAGGCATGGTTCACACCAACCAATCTTTTTTGAGAAGAACAGATTTCTCAAGCCTGTGCACCTTTGCAACCCATACTTCTAATCTTGCCTCAGGGGACCTGAACGAGATGTAATATAAGTCTCTGGTGTCCCCAGAATGTGTCTGTGAAGTTTCAGCTCAAAATACCCCACAGATCATTTATTATAGCTTGTCAAATTTGCCCCTATTTGGGTGTGAGCAAAAACACGCCGTTTTTGTGTGTGTCCCTTTAAATGCAAATGCTTTCCAGAAGAGGGCGGAGCTTTAACAGCTCAACAACAACAAAGCTGGAGAATCTCACGCAGCCAAAATGAGGATTGTCAGTAACGGTGTTCAGCCTTACATTGTTCAAACCGGAGTCGACACTGATGGAGAGACTCAGGAAGAAGTTACAACTTTTAGAATGAAACTGGACGTTTCTGAATGGTTAGTGGATAAATTTATGTAGTTGCTGTGGAGTTGATTCAACTCATCCACTAGCATGTGCCGTCATGTTCATCTTTTGTGTTGAATTGACCCTCGTTTGTGAAGCAGTCCGGTGTAAAATGACGGCATGACAACAACACTCTACTACAACAACTCTTCCTCTTCTCTAAAGCAGCCCAACATGGCCCCGCCCCCTTTGTTGTGTGTTCTCGGGGGAGGGGTTTATGTAAATTTTAGGGTTAGTGATGTCACTTACCTGGGAAGAAGCTTGTTGTAGTCCCTACCAGCCGATTGTTGTAGTCCTTAGATTTCTTTAAAAGAAAATATCTCCTTTGCATTGAACTTTGAGCGTCGTCACTTTGCAGATGTTGTTTATGTTCAAACAGCAACATTACACACTAACTAAAGTTAAAAAAGTTAAATCATAATCAACCACCTCTTTAAGGGACCCCAATTGGCTTTTGTAGAATTAGTAATACATGGTTAACTTACTTTGTCCAGCCTGTCCTGTCAACAATCACTCAGCGCCTTCAATAAAATCTTGAAAAGTAAAACTGTTTGTGTTAGTCATATTGTGATTGTCTAACATTATATGATCAATGCAGAAATCTAGATATTTTCAAATTGTTCAAAAAACTATTCTTGCCACTGTACTTGGTTTGTTTGTATAATGCAATATGATAAAATGTCATTGTAACTGGTCTGTGTAATAAAAAGAAAAACAAGAAAGCACAGTGACCATAAATTCATGGCAAAATTTTCTTCACTGTGAAATATTGCCAAAATTTTACAAGATTTATCAGTAATATACAGTACTGTACTGTAATACAGCGCTGCCTTGTGGGATCCCACAAAATGGGAATACCCAAGCCTTTGCACTACATTGGCAGATGCATGAATGTTTTTATTATTAAAACATATCAGGAGTGTCCTTCACTGTAAATCAGTCAACTACAAGGCAAGGCAAACTACTGGACAGTTGAATCTCAGTTGTTTGCTAAATTTTGAAAAGGTGCTTTAAAACAGGCCACAATAAAATGCTGTTCTCTTACAGCAGACTTGTGCTGTTCTGCTGAAAGTTACAATGACAGACTACTGAGACTTAATTCTTACAGCAAATGCAAAGAATAAAGATGAATAAAATAAAGACTGGATTAAATTTAGATTTTTTGTTTTGTTTGCTAGAGTGGTGCTAGTGTGCTTCAGATTGAGAATTTGCTAAGTAGTAGCCTTTTACCCACAGTGACTTAAAATACACGAAGGGGCGGGGACAGTCACCCCCGTGCAACCTGAGGTTAGAGTCAACATGTATTTGCATTCACAACCATAATTAAATATCGTGACTAATTTCTGAGTAAATCAGAATATTCAACAAGGAAATAATCTATCAGGAATTGTTTGGATCATAAAAAATAGTTGGAATGTTTCAGAGACAAGTTTTTAAATGTTAATAAAATGTTAATAGGACATTCTTTGGAACGATGTGCACTGATGAATCATTCACATTAAGACCAAGAACATGCATCAAGAAAGTAAATAAATTCAATTTTGATTTGCAATTGATTTTATTTGTGCAATTTGACTTATTTATGAGTGAAACAGTGAGAAAAAAAACGTGAGAAAAAATAGGGAGTGACTTATTTTATCCTTTGGGAATTGTTTGGATCATGAAAAGAGGGCAGTACAAATATGCAAGAATGCTGCCAGACCAAATGTGCGTTTGCAAAAATAATGCTTCAATAGCTATTTGTGAGGTCTTAGTGACATCAGCATCAGGAAGAGCAAGTTATTACATTTGAACAATAGCAATGTGCATTAAAGTAGGTCAATTTATTGTTGACTTCAACAATAGTCATTTGTGTAGTTAATGTGATGATGTTTTATGTGTTTAAGTGTTTAGCAATGTTGTGTATATCGAGAAGAGGAAAGGTCCAAGCACCGAACCCTGAGGAACCCCAGTGGATAGTTCAAACTACTCTCAAAAGCAGAATTCTTTTTAATATTTGACCCTGAGGATTAAATATTGAACTGTGCTTCCCTGCAGGCCTTTTCCAATAGCATAACAATAATCCTCATACACTTTTTTCCTCAAAAACATTACAGAAAGATAATTTGAGGTCTTTTATGTACTTTTCTTAATATAATTTTTGTTTTTAATGTATTCAGTAGCTTACTAACATTATTTTTATGTGATCATTTCAGTGATTGATATAACGATATAAGCAACTTTATGGTGCATATTAATGTTAGATGATGCATAAATGTACATTTACACTACTTAATAGATAAATATCATTAATAGATAAATATTTTAGCTATAATGTTAACTATAGTTGATGTAGATCATTTGCAAGTAATTGCTAGATATACACTGAATAAAGCTCATGAGTTTAATTCATGCAACAGTTATATATTCATATAAATATTATCTGTTACCTACAGCTGCTGTCATTTGAAATGAAATGAAATATACTTTATTGTCCCTGACAGGGAAATTTGTAGTGGATTTAATAGCAAGCATTTCGAGACAACCTGATACATTAAAAATTAGACACAATATTCACTGTACACGTACAGGTAGACGTCGCTAATCCACGTTCACCCGTTCCGTTTATAATGGGGAATTCTATATTTATTACGGTTATTTTAATATTTATTGCAACCTTGCTACATTATGGGCCAATACAGACAAAGCTCTTAAATTAACATTTGCTGAAAAAAATGTGTATGCACAAGAACATTTTTGTGCACGAGATACTTCTGAACATTTGTATGTTTTAAGGGCAGAGGGAGAGTGTCAGGACATGCAATGTAGCATATAAACATCTTCAAATGTTCTGAAAAAAAAATAAAAAATTGAGAGCAGTTCTTGTCTATGCACAACTCGGTATGATATTCCTGCCTGTCCCAGCAGATATTTGCTTAACTATTGCTGAGATGCTCTGGATGTTTTCTGGAGTGTTGCTAGGGTGTTCTGGGTCATTTTAAGAGCATTGCTAAGTAGTTTCTTGTTGTCCAGAATCAAAAGCACCCACCCCAGGCTTCTGTGCTGTTCTGATCCCGCATGACAGAGGCCAGGACAAAACTTTGATGGGTAAGCTCTCTTTTCCCAGACAGCCCATACTTTAAAAGACCTCATGGGACCCTCACCACAGGGCCCACTACAACATTCCTGCTTGTTTCCCTTGCCAACAGCCCTGCCCCTATATGGGCCATTCTACAGAACTGGTGCAAACTGCTGTCACACAACCAAAAACACATTTAAAAAGCATTTAATTTTAGATGTTTACTAAGATCCTTCTATTATCTATTGAATCCCACAATAATATTTAATATCAGTAAGATTAATATATATAAAATCATAATTTATTGAGTTGGGAGGTGGCTGTCCCGAACCCTAAGTTTTGCATTTTTTTCCATTTTTGTTTAAAAAATATATATTTGTGTTTTTTTAAGAAGTGAAGTTAAAAATATATTTATTTTATGTTTTATTTTTAAATCATGAAACTTTGTGTCCCGCATTTTCATGTCACTACCGAAACAGTGTGTGTTTGAGTCATTGTCTGAGACTGATTTTAACACACTTCTACATTTCTGATCAGGAAATATTCCTCTCATAGCCTCTCTTTCACAGTAGATAGAGTTAAATGTGTTCAAAAGTCTGAAAATCTGTGTGCAACTTTAACAAACATCACTACCAAACACCTTTTTCTGCAATTAAGCAAAATATTTTGGGTGTTATTCCATTAAATGTAGTTTTTGTGTGTTTACAACTGTTCATAACTGTGTTAGTTAACCATGTGCTGATTGATATCTTCTTTGAGCGGCTCAAAAGTATCGAAAATTGTCACGACCGAAACAACATCATTGTCTTGATAGTGAAAAAAAGGGAACACATAATCATTTATCTGGGGATAATAAACTAAATTTTACTACAGTCATGTAATTCATTAGTATTTTAATATGTTTTAGTATGTGAGTTAAACTGTGTCATGTGATGTGGTCACTACCAACACATTACTGTCACTACTGAAAATGTGCAGTCACGACTGAAACATGGATGTTTTGTCAAAAATAAAATATATTGAAGTATCAACTATGATGTTATTATAGCGTTTGGTTCAATGTTTATTCAAACTAATGAATCCTTCACTTTGAAATCAGTTTGATAAACTTTACACCTTTTACAAAGAAAGACTGGATTCAAAATACTACAAATCTCATAAATTACACTTGAAATATTGTTAAAATTGTAAATGTTAATGATTTACCTGTGAAAACTTTTTTAAAAAATAGCAAAAAAAAAAAAAAAAACAATTTACAAGGTAGATGTAAACAAAATCTTAATATCTCAATGTAACTCTTCTTATTAAATGATTTATTATTGTTTTTCGGTAGTGACAAATTTGGGGAGAGGAAAAATATTCCAAAACTGTCATGATCACTAGTGGGAGTGCCCTAATCAGCCACTAGAGGGCACTCCAACCCGGACTCTTGTTTTCACTCTTGGACTTCATTTCCCATAACACACTTCCCGGACTCATTATCCCGTTTCATTGCACCCAGCTGTTTTGTGTTGATTCATTAGTGTCTGTCTATTTATACCTGGGTTGTTTATGCTTTTGTTATGGTGTTTTCATGTATGGTTCTAGTTTCTCCGTTTTGGTTTTCTTTGTGTTTTTCTTGTTTTTGTATGGACTGTTTCTGTGGATTTTGACCCTTGCCTGTTTTGGATTACGTTTCTGGATTACCCCATTAAAGCTGCACATGGATCTTACCTTTTGTCTCTGTGCCATACGTGACAAAAACTTTCTGAAAATACAATATGAGAATTAACTGCACAATTACTAGAAATGTGTTCCTTGGATATTATACAATTTACATACATACATCATTTGTGATTTTTTATTTTTTTTTCCAACTCTGACTTTGAACCAATTCTGTAGAATGGTCCATATATGTGAGTGTGGTAACTTTCCAGTTTAAATCTGTGGGAAGTTTTAATTTTATCGTAAGGTGAAAATTATATAATAAAAGCAATATTAACAGTGTGATGATTAGCAGTTTTAACTAGCTACTGACCCCCTACTAACTCATAGCCTCAGAGTTGCTAGAAAAAAAAAGGTACAGGTACAGCTGAGTCATTCTACGAAACGGGTGCCATTTGGGTCCGCAACATTTGATCGGATGCATAAGGCACAAGAAATGTCCCAAAGTCTGTTTCCAAGCTTAAAGTTATTAATTCAAGTGTTCTTTTTAACATGATATATGATAAAATGCTTTTTTTGAAGATTAGCATGCTATTTTTAATCAGTTTTCATTATTATATAGCCAATTTCACGTCCATGTTAACCAACATGACATTTGCATCTAAAATATCACCAAATAAGTTATATATTTTTTTCAAACATGTGTGTCCCTGTTTACATAATATATATTTATTCACAATAAAGCTTATTTTTTGTAAATATTTTATGATTTGTGTGCGTCCCTCAGTTTGACTTACCACCCCGTCACACTAACTTTTTTTAACTTGTTTTATCTATAAATAATGCACTGTTCCTTTAAATGACATCACAAAGCTGAAGTGACATCATTTGAGCCTTATAGCCACCAAGAACAAAAGCAGGAAACTGTACATTTTTTTTACATTGTTTGTTTGTTGCTTTTTCATGTTAGGCAGGGCCCGTCAAGCTTAAACTTACCACCCCGTCACGCAAAATAGATAGGGAATACTGTTTTTTTATTCATTTTTTTACATTATTAATACAAAGAAAATTATATTTCAGATTGAATGCATGTATGCTAGGTGAGAAACTTGACCACATGGGAGGTTTGCGGACATTTTGAGATGAAATTTACCACCCCGTCACGTTTTTGTGAAATTTCATCCCAAAATGTCCCCCGATAAAAATCACATTCTGGGGGGTAAAACTTTTTTTTTTGGCAGGGTTCCAGGGTTCCCTTGGTAAATGTGCATTCCAAGGGCTAAATATCATGTTATTTGGGCTCGCTTCAACCCGTGCACATGAAAAACAACCTGCGGCAACAGTGTAAAAGTAGCCCAATTCTGCGGGAAAACTGCAGACTTGGCAACACTGTTTGATTCATTAATTCACTCACTCACTCACTCACTCACTCACTCACTCACTCACTCACACACTTTTTACTCAATTTGAAGGTCTCCCCTGCCCCAGTTTTTAAAGTTTAAAACCAGCAGATCATATAGAGAAACACTTTGTCCATACAGTAAACCACCCCGTCACATCAGTTACCACCCCGTCACAGGGTCATTTTGTTAAAAGTTTATGGAAAGAAAATGAAATATTACATAAATTAATGTTGAATTATGTTCTTATTGTGTGGACTAATCAGATAAATGTAACTTTATTTGTATTTTTAAAGGTGCCATAGAATGGAAAATTGAATTTACCACAGCAAGAGTTCAGTACATGGAAATGACATACAGTGAGTCTCAAACTCCATTGTTTCCTCCTTCTTATGTAAATCTCATTTGTTTAAAAGACCTCCGAAAAACAGGCGAATCTCAACATAACACCGACTGTTACGTAACAGTCGGGATCATTAATATGTATAACCCCAATATTTGCATATGCCAGCTCATGTTCAAGGCATTACACAAGGGCAGAACGTCTGGATCTGTGCACAGCTGAATCATCAGACTAGGTAAGCCAGCAAGAACAATAGCGAAAAATGGCAGATGGAGCAATAATAACTGACATGATCCATGATATCATGATATTTTTAGTGATATTTGTAAATTGTCTTTCTAAATGTTTCGTTAGCATGTTGCTAATGTACTGTTAAATGTGGTTAAAGTTACCATCATTTCTTACTGTATTCACAGAGACAAGAGCCGTCGCTATTTTCATTTTTAAACACTTGCAGTCTGTATAATTCATAAACACAACTTCATTCTTTATAAATCTCTCCAACAGTGTGTAATGTTAGCTTTAGCCACGGATCACCATCAAACTCATTCAGAATCAAATGTAAACATCCAAATAAATACTATACTCACATGATCTGATGCATGCATGCATGACGAATATTTTGTAAAGATCCATTTTGAGGGTTATATTAGCTGTGTGAACTTTGTTTATGCACTGTATTATAGAGTCGCGAGCTCGGGGGGCAGGGAGCGTGCTCCCTGTTACGTAACAGTCTGTGTTATGTTGAGATTCGCCTGTTGAGATTTGAGATTTATATAAGAAGGAGGAAACAATGGAGTTTGAGACTCACTGTATGTCATTTCCATGTACTGAACTCTTGTTATTTAACTATGCCAAGATAAATTCAATTTTTAATTCTAGGGCACCTTTAAAGGGGCCGCAGCCTGAATCGGCTCATATTTAATGATGCCCCAAAATAGGCAGTTAAAAAAAATTAATAAAAAAAAATCTATGGGGTATTTTGAGCTGAAACTTCACAGACACATTCAGGGGACACCTTAGACTTATATTACATCTTGTAAAAAACAAACCTTCGATGGCACCTTTAAATTAATTCATTTTTTCAGTACAAACAATGAGGCCATTGAAACGTCAAATTCATATTTCAAGATTAAAAATCTAAGAATTAAAAAATATATATATATAATTACAGACTTTCTATTGATGGTTTCCAAAAAATGGACATTTTATTAGGAAAACATTAGATTTTAAAAATCTATTTCTTGTTTTACTACTCCAATGGCATACGTATTGTCCGTAGATTTAGTCGACTAAAATCAAATTTAGTTAAATTGTAATGCATTAAGTAAGCATTTCTCTAACAATACACAGACCCAATACACGGGGTGGTACAAGAATGCCTGAATAAAAAGGATAATATCAATAAAGATTTTGTGCCTGAGGTGGGAAAATATGTTTTTTTGGAGGATTATCATATCTTTTAAGTTGTAGGTTTGTTTTTTTAAAAAAGGTTTGTTCTTAATGAAAATTTTGAATGTGGAAATGGCACCGTTTCGTAGAATGACTCAGTTGCACTTTTTGTTGTCAATGCAAATGACACTTTTCTTGAGAAACAGCATCTCTGTCCATATATGCACGTGGTTACACTAACTTTAGCAGCTCCTGATGTGGACAGACAGCTGAAATTGCCAATCACTCAGACAGCAGTGGGTCAAACGCGCCAATGATGATGATGCGCTGCGGACAGAAATAGACTCGAGCGGCTCGAGCGAGACTCTCACAGCGGCTCTGTGTGCTCTCCAGCCAAAGGGGGTGGATTGAGGTGTCTTTAAACACTTTTCCCTGATCATTTAATCTCGCAATTCTACAAAATGGTCATTAAAGTCTTCCTGGCATCCTCCTCGGGATCGACGGCGGTAAGAAACTGGATAGCGAGTGTGTCATTGTTCAGTCATTCAACAGGTCCCTGAGCTGAAGCGCTTGATTTCGACTGTTTTATATTCAGATTGCGGAATGAATCAAGAGCGTATTTGCAATAATCGTCGGTGCATGTATTTTAAACTGTAAAAATAAAAAAACAGTTTTAACTTAAGCATGTTTAAATAATCCTGAGTGACCTAATAACACATGCAGCTCGGCCAGTTTCCTTAAATATCTCTGAGATCACATTCCAGTCTGCAGCAGCTATTCCTTCAAACATGAGCTGATTTCAGTTACTCAGCAGGACCAACGTGTTTATTTATTGATTTATGTGTGTTTTAGAGATATAGCTTACAGTGCTTATTTTCTAATCTTTTCACTTTATCACTAACAAAAATGTAGGTTACTTTGATACTATCATGTTTTAACTTGTTATGGGAGACCAGGGAAATTTACAATCTAATCCTGAACCATGTAATTAGCATCCAAGTCCAATGAAAACACTAGGTTAAAATGTGCATTTGCATTTTTATTGTGTTTGTCATTCAAAATAATTAGGGTAGAGCGATAACAGTTTTTGCTCAGATATTGATCGGTTGCATAAACTGTATGTCTTGAAAGTTAGTCATCTAATTCTTTTCTTTAAGACAGGTCAGTTTTTTTTTAAAAGTTAGTTACATAAATACAGGGTTGCCAGGTCTGCGTAACAAAACTATCCCAATGGACAGTCAAGAAATAGCCCAAAAGTAGCCTAATGACCATATCCCATATATCAAAACTCAAAATATGCCATTCCCATGCCTAAAATGTTATGTTATGCAAATTGTTATGCAATGTTATGCAAATTGAATTGAATTTGTTATGCAAATTGAAAACCACTGTATCATAGTGATCATAAACACATTACCACTGGCCCTCCCTCAAAAAACTTAAAGGATTAGTTCATTTCCTGATAATTTACTCTCCTCCATGTCATCCAAGATGTTCATGTCTTTCTTTCTTCAGTCAAAAAGAAATGAAGGTTTTTGACGAAAACATTCCAGGATTTTTCTCCATATAGTGGACTTCACTGGGGTTCAACGGGTTGAAGGTCCAAATGTCAGTTTCAGTGCAGCTTCAAAGAGCTCTACATGATCCCAGACGAGGAATACGAGTCTTATCTAGAGAAACCATCGGCCATTTACATGTGACCTTTCTAACATGATTACGTCATGTGTGGCACATCGCAGAGCAGTGTAAGATGAGCATTTGTGGTTAAAACGTATAGAATTTGTTTGTTTTTTTATAAAACGTCCGATGGTTTCTCTAGATAAGACTCTTATTCCTCGTCTGGGATCATGTAGAGCTCTTTGAAGCTGCACTGAAACTGACATTTGGACCTTCAACCGTTTGGTGCTCATTGAAGTCCACTATATGGAGAAAAATCCTGGAATGTTTTCCTCAAAAGCCTTCATTTCTTTTTCACTGAAGAAAGAAAGACATGAACATCTTGGATGACGTGGGGGTGAGTAAATTATCAGGAAATTTTAATTCTGAAGTGAACTAATCCTTTAAAATCTAGCACAGTTTTATCATTTGTAGAATTTAAAATATTTCAATACAAGCATTTCAGTCAAATATAATTCATGCAATCACAGACTTGGCAACCCTGCATAAATATGTAGATTGGTCTCATTTGAATTTGAAAAGTAAGACTGATTTACATTTGACTAAGTGCTACTTGGTCAGACTTGTTCATAAGACACAGTCTTAAAGGGATAGTTCACCCAAAAATGAAAATTATCCCATGATTTACTCACGCTCAAGCCATCCTAGGTGTATATGGCTTTCTTCTTTCTGATGAACACAATCTGAGATATATTTAAAAAAATATCCTTAGTGCTCCAAGGTTTATAATGGTTGTGAAGGGGGAGGGGGGGCACATTTTGAACAAAAACAAAAAAAATGCATGCGTCCATCATAAAAGTACTCCATATGGTTCCAGAGGGTTCATAAAGGCCATTTGAAGCGAAGTGATGGGTTTTTATAAGAAAAATATCCATATTTAAAACTTTATAAATTCAAATAACTAGTTTCTAGTAACTAGTGTTTATGCAACTTGCCCCAGATATTGATATTTTTACACATATAGACCAGAATAAGATTTTTTTCCCTCATGAGGTGTCTTTATCTATGTACTAACATTATAAATGCCAAAAACTCAACATATTTTGCAGTAATTAATGCACTCTTTCTACTACAGTTTTGGGAGAGACAGTTTAGCCTTTAATTTGTAGCAGACAAAAGTTTGAGATAGATAGCGATAAATAAATAAATAAAAGAAGTAAAAAAAGAGTTACACTTGTTAAACCATAATGTGTTACAGGTTTCCCCATGGATTTTAAATGAGTAAAAAATTGGAAACAAAACCGTAGGTGAAATACTCTGAAATTATGACGTTAATTTTGGCAACGCATTTTGTGCAATGTTTATGGGTCCAGTTGAGGTATTAGAAAGAGTTTTAATTTTTCCCTTCTGGATTTTTCTATGTGTGTTTTTTAAATTTATTATGGTTAAAGTCAAAGAAACATAGTATTATCATCTGACATCATTACTGTATTTACATTTCAAATGCATTTTTACATATACTGTGTGATGTATGTTTTGAATTTGGAAAAATTTGAATGTTTTGTTTTTTTCTAAATATCTTTGGATCTTATCTTTCACGTCAATAATCTGTTATTACTAATACCCCAGATCAAAAAGAAACAACAAGATGTTGTCGGGTTTCTTGAGGCACTTAAAATCGATTACGCACAGCTTGACATCGCTTCAAATGAGGATAACCGGCAGTGGATGAGGGAAAATGTCCCTGGAGAAAAGAAGCCAACCAATGGAATTCCTCTGCCTCCACAGATTTTCAATGAGGAGATGTATTGTGGGGTAAGAACCTGCTTCAACAGAGGCTCCCATAAAACTGCCCTTCCAAACGTTTACAATGTGGTCAAGACCTCATGAGTAAACCTTTTTACATGTTGTTTTATCCGTATATTTATACTTAAATTCCACAGAAAAAAACCCAAAACATATTCAAAGGAACTGTACAGTTAGTAATCCTAAAACTTGGAAGATATTTACCATTTTCAAACCATAGGATCCCTTGGGAATTTCCCATGGGGCTGTAAAATGTCTGTGGTTAAGAGTACTAAGAGCACGTTTTGTTTTACGTTATAAATTAAACTCTTGATTCTGTTGTGTTTGCTGTTTTTTGTTCTTGTTTGTTTTGTTTTTAAAGTGTAATTGTTTGCAGTTTATTTTGTGATTTTTGAGGAACTTAAAATTGACAAAGACCTTAATTAATACGGAGCCCCGCACATGACATGCAGGAAAAAAAATAGTACGCTAATTCGTTTTAGTAATGCGTTGCAGTGGGCAGCCATTTTGTTGTGGCACCTGGAGAGCGATTGGGGGTTAGGTGTCTTGCTCAGGGGCACCTCAGTCATTTCCTGTCGGTATTGAGAATTGAACCTGCAACCTTCGGGTTACCAGTCTGAGTTATGAATATGAAATAGTTATGAATTGCTGTGAGATTGTGTTGGAATAATGATTCAAAATTTAGATCCGCTCTCTCTAAAAGTTATTGTACGGCTTCATAATATTTTAAATCAACTTATTTCGACCAGTCTGGACACTCCGCTTGATAGCTCCTTTTGAATCCCACAGAAATCACACATTAATTGATACATTATTTGCTATAAAATGCTAATGCTAGTTTCTTATCCTAAATTGCAGGACTACGACACATTCTTTGAAGCCAAAGAGGACAACACAGTCTATGAATTTCTGGGTCTGACACCTCCACCAGGATCTAAGGTTGCATTTTTTGTTTCTTTCTGTGTGCTTCCTTTTCTTGATTGATAGAAACCATCTTAAGGCCAATTCACAAAGCACCGACCGACGGCAACAGACAGTTCGCAGAGTTTTTTCGAATCAGTATGTTACACCTGTCAGCATCAATGCTCTTGTTTTCGCCAATCGACCATGTTGAATTGGCGTTTCTCGGTCTTGGAATGACTGAGAAATGACGTACTGTAATCTGGCATCTGTCGGTGCAGTGTGAATTATCCTTTAGACTGCAATATCTTAAAGTGATACCAGTAATAATGTCTTAACAACTGGGCCAAACAACAACCAAATATTTTTCACTTGTTCCCAGTCATGTACAATATCTGCCAACCACCAAAACATCGCTTTGGTACCGTTTTAGCCCTCAGATATCTTCAGATGTTTGAATGAGATGATATTTTTCTTTTTGTTGAGAGAGTAATAACCCAGCAATAGTACACCCAAATCTAATGTTTTAATCCATTAAATTAGTAATACATTAAATTCTCTTTAAAAATTGAATCAAATCACTTGAAGTGCAAAAGCTAGTAAAGATATCTCTGAATCCTCTTAAACAACCACAAACATTACCAGAGGAGTCTTCATTGGTGGATGGATAAACGTCAGTAGAATGACATTTAATCATGAAAGTGTTATCACTGTAGAATCCTGTCTTCTTCCTCTCTTCTTTTTAGCATTTTCGGTGAATTTTCCCTTGCTGTCAGTGATTGAATTGATTCGCCAGTGCTTTAATAAAAAATCTCTCTTGGTGCAGGAGGCACAACAAGCTGAAAATTCACAAAAGCTTCATAACGGATGTGGCACAGAGGAACCTCTTGGTGATGACACAACAGTAATACCCAATTGAATTTCTTTTACTCTTTGTTTTATATATATTTAAACAAAATTCACTTACAGTGCATTTCCAGACACGTCTTTATTTGTATGCTCTTCGTCTACTAGGTTTTTGTTCACTAGTCTATCACAACCTACACTGTCAGAAAAAAAGGTACAAAAGCCGTCACTGGGTCGTTACCCTTTCAAAAGGTACACTTTTGTACCCTAATTATTGCTAAAGTCTGCATATTAGCACCTTAAATGTACATACAACCCAAATTACGGAAAAGTTGGGACGTTTTGTAAATTTGAATAAAATGAAAACTATAAGACTTTCAAATCACATAAGCCAATATTGTATTCACAATAGAACATAGATAACATAACAAATGTTTAAACGGAGAAATTTTACAATTTTATGCACAAAATGAGTTAATTTCAAATTTGATGCCTGCTACAGGTCTCAAAAAAGTTGGGACGGGGGCATGTTTACCATGGTGTAGCATCTCCTCTTCTTTTCAAAACAGTGTGAAGACGTCTGCGCATCGAGGTTATGAGTTTCTGGAGTTTTGGTGTTAGAATTTGGTCCCATTCTTGCCTGATATAGGTTTCCAGCTGCTGAAGAGTTTGTGGTCGTCTTTCGTTTAATGATGCACCAAATGTTCTCTATAGGTGAAAGATCTGGACTGCAGGCAGGCCAATTCAGCACCCGGACTCTTCTTTGATGAGGCCATGCTGTTGTATTAGCTGCAGTATGTGGTTTTGCATTGTCCTGCTGAAATACACAAGGCCTTCCCTGAAATAGACGTCATCTGGAGGGGAGCATATGAAACCTTTATATACCTTTCAGCATTCATAGTGCCTTCCAAATCATGCAAGCTGTCCATACCGTATGCACTTATGCACCCACATACCATCAGAGATGCTGGCTTTTGAACTGAACACTGATAACACGCTGGAAGGTCTCCCTCCTCTTTAGCCCGGAGGACACGGCATCCGTGATTTCCAACAAGAATGTCAAATTTGGACACTTTTCCACTTTGAAACAGTCCATTTTAAATGAGCCTTGGCCTACAGGACACGACGGCGCTTCTGGACCATGTTCATATATGGCTTCCTTTTTTACATGATAGAGCTTTAGTTGGCATCTGCAGATGGCACGGCGGATTGTGTTTACCGACAGTGGTTTCTGGAAGTATTCCTGGGCCCATTTAGTAATGTCATTGACACAATCATGCCGATGAGTGATGCAGTGTCGTCTGAGGGCCCGAAGACCACGGGTCTCCAATAAAGGTCTTCGGCCTTGTCTCTTACGCACAGAGATTTCTCCAGTTTCTCTGAATCTTTTGATGATGTTATGCACTGTAGATGATGAGATTTGCAAAGCCTTTGCAATTTGACGTTGAGGAACATTGTTTTTAAAGTATTCCACACTCTTTCACAGATTGGAGAGCCTCTGCCCATCTTTACTTCTGAGAGACTCTGCCTCTCTAAGACATCCCCTTTTATAGCTAATCATGTTACAGACCTGAAATCAATTAAATTAATTAGTTGCTAGACGTTCTCCCAGCTGAATCCTTTCAAAATTTCTTGCTTTTTCAGCCATTTGTTGCCCCCGTGCTAACTTTTTTGAGACCTGTAGCAGGCATCAAATTTGAAATGAGCTCATTTAGTGGATAAAAGTGTAAAATTTTTCAGTTTAAACATTTGTTATCTTATCTATGTTCTATTGTGAATAAAATATTGGCTCGTGTGATTTACAAGTCTTTTAGTTTTCATTTTATTTTTTGTTAACAACTGTTTATTGAATTTTCTTCTGTGAACAGCAGTATAAAACAAAAAGCAACTGTGCAAATTTAGAACCCATCCCAACCGATCCCACCCCTTGGTAGACTTAAGGGTAGAGAAGAAAAATAATAAATAAATACATAAAGTAAAATAAATAATAATAAAAATAAATTAAGTAATATTAATAAATAAAATACAATAAAATAATATTTACAAAGATTTTAGAAAAGATGACACAACATTAAAAGATGAATGCCATAAATTAAGAGTTTTCACATTAGATCCATGTATTCGAGAAGTTGAGAATTCCATCGAGATAATGTCCAACAAATATACCGCCCAGGTTCGTCTGTCCATTGTGTAAGGAGGATTCCAACGGTTGACTAGCAGCTTTTTTGCTGCAGTGAGAGCAGCTAACAGTAAACATCTTTGTTTGTCGGACAAGGTGAGTTTTCATTTTATTCAAATTTTAAAAAAATTCCCAACTTTTCTGGAATTCAGATTGTATTAGTACCGAAATTGTACATATTAGTGTCTAAATTTTACATATTAGAACCTTTTGAAAGAGTACCATCCCAGTGACAACTTATTTTACCATTTTTTTCTGAGAGCGTAACTTAAAGGTGCTCTAAGCGATGTCACGCGTTTTTAGGCCAAAACATTTTTTGTCACATACAGCAAACATCTCCTCACTATCCGCTAGCTGCTTGTCCCCTGAACACACTGTAAAAAAAACGCGGTCTCTGTAGTCGCCACAAGCTCCAAAAACGGCAACAAAAACAAACTGGTGCAGCCTGGACCACGAATCATAATAAACATGCTCCAGCCAATAACCGACAAGAATGATTTTAAATGTGCATTCATGACTGTTTCAGGAAGCACGGAGGGGAGGGGGAGGAGGAGGAGGAGGAGGGAGGGTCTAGCTAGCCTCTCTTTTGTTTGACAACACTTCGAACGTCAACAGGAAGTTACTCCACCCAGGATCGCTTAGAGCACCTTTAATACCCAGGCCATGTTCGGATTAGTATACTACTCATTCTATTTCAGCAGTATGTAGACTGTTCAAAGTACATTTGCAAGAAATTCCTGCATGACTTACATTTGCGAATTGTATGGACCCTTTTCACATTTCTGGAGTTCTCAGAAGTGGAAGTGGTCATAGTTGGGTAATTTTTTTAAATGAAAATATTAAAAACTTTTCTAGATTTGTGATGTTGATAACTGTGGAAACGCATCCTCACAGTCTGTGAAAAGGGTCCATTGTATTCCACAATGTAGTAATTACAGCCTTGATTTTCAACTTTTATTTGATCAGACTGCCATAATTTAAGACTTTTTCACACAAAAATGCAAAAGTATGTTTACTGTATGATAAAAGTATGTTAATGTAGTTTACTAATGTTAACAAATGAAACATTATTGGAAAGTGTTAACTTAAAATCAGCATGCAGTGCAATATTAGTATGCCATTCCAAACATAGCCATATATAAACATTTCCACATTTTCGCATGCTGTTCCTCTTAATCCGCTTGCATTTGTATAGTGTTATTAATCACATTTAATCAGGCATGCTTACAATGCAGAAAGTTACAATGCAGAAATCTTGTTTATTTTGTCCTGACTGATGTTTATGTTCACAATAATTTCAAAGTTACATAGAAATGACTGATTATACATGTACTTATAAACTCATTTTGTATTTACAACTATGTAATTACATCTCTGTTGACTTATTGCAACCCTAATGTTTGTTTGAGGAAAATGTTTATCTTCCAATGTTGTTTTGTCTTGAAAAATATAGATGTTCTTTTGAGGATTATTCAACACTGAAAACTGATTATGTCCATTTTGTTTGGCAACATTGTCTAACAAACAAACCTTCTTTTCTTTCTTAGTACTGTTTCTCAAATTCCATTGGCGATTGTTCTTCTGAAAACCCAGTTCATTTATTCATGCTTGTCTTCATCCTGAGGGACCTGTTGTAAAACTACCCAGGATTCCGTGGTGCCAAGTTTTTAGTGCCTTAGAAGCTCCTGTAGTGTCATAACAGTTTTAATTTCCCCTTTCCTGGGATGCATTGTTTGTTCTTCTAGAAAAAGGAAATCAAGGAGGCTGAACAGAACGGAGATGCACACACAGCAGAACTGGAGGACGATGATCCGGGCAAGAACGTACAGACAGACGCTCAAGAAGCGGATGACGAAGAGGAGGAACCCGCAGAGGAAGATGAAGAGAGTGTAACTGACTGATCAAAACTCCTAATTAACCCTCATTCCTCCTCAAACATCATCTGCTTTCCTATAGCTGCTCATTCGTCTTCCATATAATCCATAATATCTTTGCTTCATCTATTAACCTCAAGTTTTTTTTTAATGCAGGTTCTGTAATCTCTCCTCTGCAACTGAAATTAACATCTAACGACTTGCTTTATCATCTCCTCTCTTCTAGTTTGATTCCTACTAGAGTTTCCGGTTGACAGTGTGACTATTGTTTCAATGAAGATTGTTGATGTTCATTCAGTAAATATGTTTTTCTGCCTCATGTTATTTGCTCATTTTAATATTTATTAATTTTGTTTTTGTTAGAGAAAAGCAGCTGAGGAGGAAGAGCAGGTAAGAAAAAAGTTCTTAAACAATTCTGCATGTCTTAATCATTGTATAACATTTTAACCAGGATAGATAGATAGATAGATAGATAGATAGATAGATAGATCTAAACTGCCCCCTACACAGTCGTAACCTGTGCCCCACGCAAGCCTAAGGAAACTAGTCCTCCAAACCAATGTGATGGAAGGGACAGGGCTTACCTGGAGACGGTCGTAGATGATGTTCCTCTTATCATGGTATTTCATGAGGAAGAGTGCTTTGGATGTCAATTCCCATATTCCCAAAGGGAGGTGATGTGTGGATACACATATGGACTGACCCATGGGACAGTGCTACATATGGAAGATCTCTGTGGTTGATCCTACCTAGCCATGGAAGAACTACTACCAGATGCAGAGACAAGGCAGAGTAGAACTGCCCAGGGAAAGACACGTGTTTACTGACAGGGAAACTGTACCATGGTTAACATATGGGATTACCAAAGAGGAATCACAGCATATGCACATCTAGCCCAGTACAAGGGCTGACCGACCGGACATGCACACAAGTACTGGGCCTGGCGTTGGATTCGGATGCCTCCGCCACGTCTGACTGCCGAAGGATGCTGGAGGAACTCGATTCAGTGGGGAACAGCAAAGTAGGCACTCATATCCCCTGCTAGAGGGGAATGCACGATTGAGCTCGCCCGGGTTTGTGAATGGCGGAAAGCGACTTGAGCTGCTGCTGACTCCAGAGGAGGAGATGGCAGGCGAGTTGTGACATGCAACATGAGCGTACCCCGCCTTGGCGGTTAATGTACACAACAGTCACATTGTTGTCCGTGCGGACCAACACGTGCTTGCTCTGAAGTAATGGGTGAAACTGGTGCAGGGCAAACAGCACTGCCAGCAAGTTCAGGCAAATGGTATGCCACTGCAATTGAGGTCCCGATGCCTGGACTGTAGAAAACAAAGTCTCACCAGGGTCTGAATGTTTGGCGATAGCTCGGTGTGATGGTTACACATAGCGTGCCGTGAGACATGAGAAAATTGAGGCATGAATGTATGCATCCTTCAGGTCAATCACTGCAAACCATTCCTGGGGGCGAACGCACATAAGAATGTGTTTCTGTGTGAGCATCTTGAATGGGAGCTTGTGATTCAAGATTGGCCATAACCCACTGCCTTATTTGCTGTAAAATCTTGACTTCATCTCAGCTGGAGGGACAGGCTCTATTGCATCCTTAAAAAGCAGGATTGCAATCTGTCCACGCAGGACAGGGGCATCTTTATTTGCCACAGAGGTAAATAGGACACAGCTGAACCTGGGGGAATGCCTGGCGAACTGAATCGCATAGCTAAGTCTGACTGTCCGAATGAGCCAGCGCATCCTCGAATGCAACTCCCCGTCTGTGGTGAAAGAAGGGGGGCTGGGAGTGAGGAAGCAGAGTGTCACTCACTGCCAATGCACGCCCTGTATGACCTGGAGAGTGAGGAAACTCTTCTTGAGAATTTTGGTACCACTGGCTGCTGGGTCAATGGCAGAACAGAGCCAAAATGAAGCAAGATTCTCCACCTAGCCCTCCTCAGGGGGAAGGAGCGGTTCATCAGCTCCTGAGAAAGAGCAGTCCCCTGCATCTCAAGGTCACCCATCTCGGGGGCCACCTCTTTGACCGTTTGGAGGTTTTAGTGGTGGCCTGGGGATGGGCTGCGTCACCTTCCAACGGGGGGCTTGACGTCACGACTGGGGGGTGCCCTTGGCGATGAGCAGACTAACCCGCATAGGCCGGGTGGCAGAGATGTCGGCTTCTGGACTGCTGAGAACTGCTGGGCAAGTCCTCGACAGTGTTGCCGAAGAGGCCACCTTGCGAGATCTGGCTGAAAGCCTGCACCATGACTTTTGTTGCCTGGATGGTGAGGTCAGTCGCCGTGAACAGTTCAACCCTGGCTCAGAACTACCCTTGTGCACTATGAGTGTTTTGGCCTGCAGGACGGCCATTGCATGCAAGGCGGAGGTGGCCTGTCTAGCAGCACTGTGAGGCCTAGCAGCCAGAGCTGTCGTCATCTCAAAGGCACTTGTTACCTAACAACTATTACAAACATCCAGTAGTACTATTCAAAGTAATTGTAATAGCAATAAAACTAAGCAATGTTTAAACCTTTTGTAATTATATTCATTACTATTCTGAGAGAACCTTTTCTTTTCTTCTGTGATTCACAGGAAGAAGGAGAAGAGGACAAGGTAAGACTGATATCTATACTTTTAGTCTCATAAGAAGCATTTTGCAATTTTAACAACAATAACACTAGTCTTTACACCTCACAAAGATTCCTGTTAGGCTGTGACATGATTCATAGAAATTAAATAGAAAGGTTTATATTGGATTGCAGCATGTTATTCCCAAAGGAAACCCAAATAAAAGTGTTGCTCTTGCCTAAAGAGGGGGAATAGAGAAACACGTGTGTATCACAAGGTGGAGGTACAGTTGTCTTTAGAGCACAGTATTTGCTCTGCCAATCAGTGGAAGTCATTCATCCAAAAACAAGAATTGCTTTATTTTAATTTTGTCAATGTATTACATGTGTCCAGACTATTTTTCTTTTCATGGTTCCCATAAACCATAATTTCCCTGATATTTCCGTTTTCCATGCCTGAAAAAATAGAAAAAAGTTACAGAATAGTAACAGAAATTCTTTTAGTGTATATATTTATTATAGTTATGTTCTGCTTCTAAAATATTGTTGTGAGAGTTTGTGTAGAGTGTGAAATATTATAATCTGTCCAATGATGAGGGTCTTTTTACAGACTTTACAGATTTTTAAAAATCCTTTTAATTAATGATGAACGATTTGGAAGTGTGGGAACCCTGTTAAACTGTGTAAAAAAAAAGAAGCTAATGTTCATTATTCACTGTTTCAGGTAGAGGACAACCATCTGGTCTCAGAGGTGATTCTTAACAAACAGATTCTAGATATATAACTATATTCTCTCCCATTCATTCCTACTCATCTCGCTGACAACATTTATATTATTATTTTTAGTGAATTTTTGCATCCATTTGTTTTTTTGTATGTCTCTCATCTGCTCCTTATAGTCAGTCATTTACTCACTTGGAAGGTGACTCGTTTGCACTGGAGTTTGCCTGTGTTTCTTTTTCCTTCCTCCTTTTCCTTACAGGTGTTATGGAGCCTTTTGAGTTCTCCACCAATTTCAGAACACATTTCTTCCGAAAAATGAAATGTTGTTTTGGAACTGATTATTCCATATATAATCAGATTTTTTTTTAAACCAAATTAAAAATGAAATTAAGATTAGTTACCTAGTTCTGGCATGAAACTGGCATGAATAGTTTTTTTTTTTGCTGTTACCATTTAGGTATCAGTGGCCAATGAGCTGCGGTTCAACATTCAAATAAATACTGGTAGTGTTGCTGTTAGCATTCTGTAACACACTTTCAGAAACCCTCCACTTTTTTCCCCATCTCCACCTGTACAGATCTGTTATGGGGTTTAATTCAAGTATGTTACGTGTGCAGCAGCAGCATGTCTTACATGCTCATAGCAATGTCTGTGAATGTATTGGTAGTAGCAAGTCTCGGTACTTGCTCTGCAGCAAAAAGCAGATATATATTCCACCAAGACCAAATACATTAACATTGCCATATCTATTACCATGCCAATCTCTAGAGCTGGACGATTAATTGAAAAGTAATCGAAACCGAAATTCAGAATCTCTATCTGACGTAATTTTCCCATGTTGGTTATTTTGTTTTTTTAATCCTGTTTTTTTAATCCTTTAATACTTTACATACAAAATAATTACTTATTTTGTATGTAAAGTAATGTGCTAAGTTACTTTTGCATTACTTTTTCTCACCTGGTCTTGGCAATGTAAAGGCCCTTTCACACCAAAAGTAAAACTAATTACGAATAGGAAATTCATGCCTGAACAGTAGAGGCATACAGGCTGACATTTAGTCTAAGGCCACATTCACATGAAGCCAGAGCTTTCCCTATCCAGTCTTTTTTTTCCTCGTCTCAAGAAATATCTGCACACACACGAAACCACTGAAACCGACTCAAAACGATGTAGTATACATGCCAGATCAGTATGTGTCACTGTAATTCTGCCACAGAGATACATTAAAAACAGAGAATAAGACTTGGAGCATGCGCATAAACCTTGCGCGCTGTATACAAACTTTAGTAAAGCGTAGAAATAACGCTTTATTTTAGTAAAGCTAATAGGCTCGATAGCTTCTGCAGCTCGAACACAAGCATGTAGTCCGCTATTGTTGTTGTTGCTGTTATGTGACATAGCGGTGTCTGATTAGGGTCGACATGTGGGATGATGACATCATCATTTCACAAAATATATGGATTGGCTGTACACATGACAATTCAAGGGTGTCGTTTTCAGATTTATCCACGCTGGGACCTGCTTTTAAAAAAGAGCGGTTTCAGGCTCCCAAAATGCCGGATCTGTCTGGACAAAACACCTATACGATACAAAATTTTTTACATATATAGCTAAACACATCTCCATGTGGATGGGCTCTAAATCTACAGTAACCATCATGCTTACACAGCAGAGCATGTGAACCGAGCGGAGTGGTAATATTTGAATGGGATGCTATACAGCCTGCCCATAACTTTACTTTACCAAGCTTATACCCTGACTTGAGTAAAGACACTCTCCAAAGACTCTTTATAGCTAGTGCTTGATGGCGTATTCTTCTCTCTCCCTCCTGTTTTTTTTCTAGGCAGAAGATGATTTGGTGTCTGAGGTAACTTGGGTTTGATGAGCAGTACTGTATATCTCTCTCTTTTTCGTACTTGTGATTTGTGTTTTCCCCCTGATTTTGCAACTGATTTTCCTCCATTCTTCCTATTAACCTCCTGTTTCACTTCTCTACTCTAGCTGCCACCTGCCAGTCTTTTTCTCCTCTCTCCATCTGTTTCTGCATGCATCTCTCAAGTTGCTCTCTTCAGTTTAAGTTCTCACATTCCATCTGATTCAGTCTGTTTTCCCCTCTAGGAGGAAGAAGAACTCAGAGAGCTTGAGGTAGATTGATACATGTATTTTCCCTTTTCTTTAAGCTTTTTTCTCTTTCTCTTTTTCTTCCCCCTCTGTGTTTGTTTTTTCTTTTTTCTAACTGCACATGATATCTGTTCACTAGCACCTGTGTTGTCAGCCCTCCTATGTCTTGGACCAAATTTAGCATACAATACATTCTTTTCTTTTCCAGTCATTCCATCCCTTACTTATGTTACAGGAGCTGAAATCTCAGAAGTATTTTTTTAGTGGCTGTCACTTCTAGGATCTTTATTGTAGAAACACACACACATATATTCTCTTCCACTGCTCACTTCTCTTGTAGCTTTACTAGCTGAGAGAACTATCTGGGTGTAGCATAACCTTCTCCTCCCTTAGTAGCTGTTTCTTCACTCTAATGCATTGATGCATTCTTCTGTTTTAATACTAAATTCCTTTATCGCAGGAGGAAGAGGAAAATGCCTCAGAGGTACTCTAGAACATTTTAGCTCATTTCAGCATGTTGTGGTCGGTGGAGGCCAGGGGCACCGATGCATGTCATCAGTTGTGTTTGAAATCTTTCAGATTGACTAGATCAGTGGTTCTCAACCAGGTGTCTGGGGCCCACTAAGGGTCCTCAGCACACTTCCAGGGGGGTCGCAAATGAGTAAAAAATAAAAACCATGGAAATCATGCAACCCGGTTCCCTGATAAGGGGAACGAGACACTGCATCTTGGTGTTGACGCTATGTGGAACGTCATCAGCGTGACCGGTGTCTGAAGCATGTGTAACCACACGGCAATATTCATTAGTGGATGGCAGTCCATTGAATCACATGCGGAGCACCCGTAAAAGGGTGCCTAAATTACACTTCATCAATTACACTTCTTTTGTCTGAAAAAGGCGTGCAGGCAAGCCTGAGGCATGGCAATGAGATGCAGCGTCTCATATCCCTTCTGAGGGAACCAGGTTGCATACCCAACCTGAAACATTCCCTTTCAAAGTGCAACTTTGATGCTGCGTCTTGGTTTTGACCAATATTGGGGAAAGTTACTTTTAAAAGTAATGCATTACAATATTGCGTTACTCCCTAAAGAAGTAACTAATTGCATTACTTATTTTCTATGTAAAGTAATGTGCCAAGTTACTTTTGCATTACCTTTTTTTTACCCCTCAAATGCTGAATGTGTGTTCTCCGCTCCCAAGCAAAGAACACAAAGAACATGGGTTCTTCAGCTATCATAAAACGAGGACATGGAGGCACACACTTTCTAAATCATTTGCTGCTTGTTTTCTCCATAGTTTCATCTTTGTCACAACGCGCTACATACAAACGGCTCCTGAAGACAAAAAAGCTCCACTTGTGACGTCATGGGCTGCCGTCTGTGATAAATATTGGGGTATGTTTACACGTGCTTCAGACACCGGTCATGCTGATGACGTTCCCCATAGCGTCAACACCAAGACGCAGCATTGAAGTTCCACTTTGAAAGGGAGCCACTGGTATTTATAATCTGGAATGGAATTTATTTTATTATTCATTGTAAATTATTTTAATTATTTATAGTTATTTAATTATTTTACTATATTTTAAATCCTAATTTCTGTTAATAAAACTTTGAAAGTGAGCAGCCTTGTCAATATAGCAGAAGTATCAGAAAT
The DNA here is from genome assembly GCA_036281575.1 of Ancherythroculter nigrocauda. Lineage (NCBI taxonomy): Eukaryota > Metazoa > Chordata > Actinopteri > Cypriniformes > Xenocyprididae > Ancherythroculter > Ancherythroculter nigrocauda. The sequence goes on from VTFQ01000631.1 coordinate 105,945, forward strand.
ATCTTGAGGGGCCTTCAAATATTGTCTTTGTGTCAGAAAGGGTGAGAACCACTGGACTTTGTCATTGAATTGCTTGAATATTTTTTTTTTTTACTGTTGCAGTGTTTCAAGCTGCTGCAAGCGATTCACTTTTGGAATATCACACATAAAATGTCCCTGTTATTTGTCAGGAGTCAGTGAAATAGTTGCCTGTGGTGTGAAGCAGGGCGAGGCTGAGAGCCGTGGGAGCGGAGCAAGGACAGTCACCTGCATGTCACACTGGTCTCAAGTCCCATGGAGAAGCCCGAAAAGATAAAAGGACGAGTGATGACAGTGAAAGATGAGAGAGGACCAGGCCACCGGCCTTGTTCTGCTTTTACTGCTCTCAGCCCCACTGTTCTTCATGCCACAGAGCCCTAAATAGTTTTTTTTTTCTTTTGCTCATAGGTCACTTTAGGACTATTTTACTCACAGGTCACACTTTCATAGCTCAGAAGTGTTCTCACATTTCTTTGAAGTATCAACTTTGGCTCAGAAATTTCTCTCAAATTCCTTAAAGAAAAAAACAAACAAGTGAACTGACTTGAAATAACAGGATGGCTAACATCGCTTACACCAGCTTTAACTTGATCAAACAAATACCACAAAATAAGATACTTTTTTAATATTTTTATTGAACACTTTAACATGTTTGCAATGGTAATTGTTGGGTCAGTGTGTTCAATAAAGACAAAAAGTATTTATTCTAGGTGTTTTGTTTAATCAGACTTTGTTTTTATTAGATGTACTACCTAACAAGTTTACGAACCTTGTTTTGTCTCTGTTTGTTACTGTATTATACAATAATGTTTAAAATTTCTGAAGTTATCAGATCTTTGTAATTTATTTAGTTTTTTTTCTGATGCTATGGGAACACCCTCCAAGTGTGATGATTGTCCGAAGCCTGTATAGAATCACGCCAATTTATTGGCTGATGGCACTTGCACCACCCATCAAGGTACACGTTACCTGTGCCTCAAAAGGACATGCTTGCGCCATCACCCCACCGATTTCCAATGAAGGAAGCAAAAGCAGGATTATCCTCAGCATTTTGTTCCCCATAAAACGGAAAGGCCTTAGCCACCTTGGTCCACGTATAAAGCAGGAAAACAAAGAATGTCTCTGATAGAAACACCCTGCAAGGGAACATGTTCAGCTGCAATTGCAGCTACATATACCCTGAGTGTAGCTGAAGCTACACCTGCAAAGAAACACTTTTGAAGGAATGCCAGCACTGATCCAATAGGGCAGTGGACTGGGTCCAACTTGCCAAGGCTCCACATCTCTAAATGAGGCTGCCAAATTGTGCCCCGAGCCTGAGAATTAAGTCCAATCTGACTGGAATCTTCCAAGTAGAACCCTCTAAAAGAGATATCAGATCCAAAAACTTAGGACAGCCAAAAAGGAGTCACCAAAAACAGACAAACCTATTTTCCCTCACCCTCAAAAGGACCGCTGAGAGCAGTCAAATCAGCGGGAAAGCATACAGGCTGGTTCTGGCCTACCTTTTCATACTAGGGGACAGAGAGAAGAAGGCACTGGGCTGTTTCACTGGACTCAAACATCCATTTGACCCTTTGCCAGATCACACTCACCACTTCAGGGTGTAACCTCCACTCTCCGGGCATTAACCCATGTGTCAAGAGTAGAATGTGCCTCACTAATCTCTACAGGGAGTGAGAACATATTCCCCCTTGACGATAAGATAAGAGATCACTGATGTGTTATCTGTTCTTATCAACATGTGGCAAACCTGATGGTACAGAAAGAATTGTTTTAATGCAGAAATACCACTAACATCTCCAGGCAGTTCATATTCCAACGAAGATGGCCACACTTCCAGACCCTGTAGGGTGGGCGTCCCTGATAGATCACGCCCCAGCCTACCAGAGAGGCATCCATCATTGCCGATCAGTGCAGATGTGACTCCAGTTTACCCACAGTGTGAGCAACCATGCCCAATAGTTCATTATGGACAGGGATGAAAGACTGCTTGGGAGGAGAATGTCACAAGGCCTGCCACCAAGTCCGAGGCCACTGTGGCCATTATCATCATCATGCCTGTAGATGAAAGAGATTGTGTCACAAGCTTCTAGGTCATGTGAGAATTCAATTGGATTTACATAGCGCTACTCCGCTGCCACCACGCGATTCAGAGAGGGAGCGAGCGAAAAGGAGAAATCTATCAGTTCACCCTTTACAGCCATTAGCTTGACATCAGAGCCCCAATCGTCTAGCTCACGTGTGCCTCAATGGGCTTCAGACAGTCATCATCACACCTAGAGGGTGTTCCCACTACTGACACAGCATTGAGTGAACCTATGAAAGGCAAAGTTAGTGCACTTTTAAGTCAAAGAAAATTCAAGAACAAGAAATGATAATGCAACATTACAATGTCATCATATATCCAGATGGCCAAATAATGTCAGGGTTTCAGTTTTTATGCTCCTCCTGTACTTGTCTTTTTTATGGAATATAAGCATGACTGTTTTGTTTGAAGGACTGCAGGGTGGAGAAAATGCATTGTTCAATGTGCTCCAAAGAGTTTAATGAGCCATTGTAAACATGATGTTGATGCACTGAGAACAGTTAAGATGTTGAGCAAGACCATCAGCATGGTGTTTAACTGCAGAATTTTCCTATTATCTCAGCATTGGGTCTGAGTGTATTTTAAATGTCATAACTCTTGAGAATGATAAAGAGGCGTTGAATGGAATGGTAGAGTGGTAGGCCACACAATTCAAGTCTTCAAGGAATATTCCAAGTTTAGAACAACTTAAGCTCAGTCAACGACATCCAAGAAAAGTAGTTCCAATTACATGATTTAATAGATATATTAACAAAAGCTTCTTTCGGTTTTAAACTCTCTGGAAGGCCTTGCTTCTTAGATTTCTATTGTATCATTACTGCATACAGTATTTGTTTAGTTTTACTGAGGGACGCATTCAAATTATTGTCTTGTATTCAAGATACTTTATACTTTAAAAAGACAACAACAAAACTTGTCTTGAAGAAATCGTTTCCTCATACATTGGTATAGCATTTGACTGATACAATATACTGATGCTGTTTAAAGAACTAAATTAACAAACTAATGGGTAATCAATGCACTTTCCAGGTTGATTAATAATTCATTTACATAGATATAACAATTTTGTGCAGACTTCTATTGTTTACAGTACCTCTAAGAGCCAGGTTGCACCAAAATGAATACCAAAACTGGTAACACTTTACAATAAGGTTTCATTAGTTAACATTAGTTAATGAACTAACAAGAATTACATTGAACAATACATTTGTTACTGTATTTATTAATCTTTGTTAATGTTAGATAATAAAAATACAGTCATTCATTGTTCATGTTAGTTCACAGTGCATTAACTGTTAACAAATACAACAATTGATTTTAATAATGTATTAGTAAATGTTGAAATTAACATTAATTTAGATTAATAAATGCTGTAGAAGTATTGTTCATTCTTAATTCATGTTAACTAAAGTAGTTAACTAATGTTCACTAAAGAAACCTTACTGTAAAGTGTTACCATTAAACTAAATAACAATGAATAATAATGAAAAATAGAATTATGGCCAAACACATTATACAGGAAGCATGTATAGCACATCTAGGAACAATATGCTATTAACTGTGTGATTTCTGTCATTCACAGGAGGACTAATGTTCTGAAACTGAGGATTTTGGACCTGGATTTTCCCACACAGGTAATGCATGCATTTCCTTTGTCCACTTGGTGGCGTTGTAGGATACCATTTGCTAGAGTAAAAAAACACAAGTGTCCAGGACTAGAGATATTTGTCTGCCTGGTGAACCAAAGACAGTTGATTGCTTAAAAGAAAGATCCTGCCAGTAATGACATAAATGTTTATGGTATCTTAAATCATACCGGCTTAAATTGACTTGTGTTTGTTGCATTTGATTATAAGCATGTTTAAAAGATATCCTTGATATTTACCTCACAGTTTTAAAGTCATGAGGAATATTTTTCTTGATCTTTTAAAGTCCCCCTGCAGTCAATAATTTTATCCCTTAAAACTCATCTTTGAACACCAAAATGACATATTTAAACATTTTTTCCTGTGTAAAAAAATCCTTATTGCCTCAAAATAGCTTGAATGTAACTCTACACCCTTGCCTCATTTAAAATACACGGATCTATGAATATGATAATTAGCCCCGCCTCCACTCACTCACACCAGCTCACAGATCCACTCGGTCAACTTACTGAGGTAAACACTGCACAATGGTATCACTCTTTACAACATCGGACACATAACGGTAATTAATATGATTAGCCTTTTGCTTGACTACATTATCAATCAATATAATGCGTTGCTAATGTTACACAAACCATGTTCACATTCACGAGTCAGACAGCTGCCATCTTACAATCAGTATCCTTACAAAGTGGAGAAAGACATAGTTGATCATAAAATCGTAATATACATCATACACCTGCCATATTGCTAAATCTAAACGATTTTTCATATCAACAGAAAAATATACGGGGATAACTTCTCTCGAGACTCCTCTACTAGCTCGCTGTTAATGATATGCTAAAGTCCGCCCACACGTTGACGTGATTGGTTACAAGGTCGTTTGTGACGTCAGAAACACCAGTGATTTCAAACCGCGGGTTGAGACTGTCTTTTTCCACTGCAGTTTTAAGGAGAAAATCTCAGCAATGGTGTTGACTGTTGCATTTGCACATGATTTGTCTTAAAGAACAACATTAAAAACTTGATTTTCACCACAGGGGGACTTTAAGATATAAGAGTTCATTGTACTATGAAAAGATACTGTAACTTTCATAGCTTAAATCTTCCTCCCAAAAGGGTATTTGGTAGCACTTTATAATATTGTTCCATCATTAATGAATAACTACACAGGAACAAATGAGTAATGCATTATTAATTTTCTAGTAACTGTTATTAACTAACAAGAAATTCAGATTAACGAATTAGTAAGTAATAGTGCTTATTAACTACTTTTTTCATACCTCCCTGAGGACTACTAATAACTACTACAGGTTCATAATTAATGTGAATAATGCATAATGTATGATTAATTCGATCTTGTAGCCCACTAGTAATGACTCAAGTGCTACAAAATCCATCAAAATCCTCAAAAGTTTACAATGTCTTCAGTCATTACTAGAGAGTTTTCGTGCTTTTCACTTTAGAATACTGATCCAAATAATTAGTAATTCCTTCTGAAGGTTTTGTAGCACTTGAGTCATTACTAGTGGGCTACCATGATCTTCACATTAGAATTAATCATACATTATGCATTATTCACATTAGTTATGAGCCTGTTTATTGTAGTCATCTGGGAGGCATGACAAAAATCACATTCAACTGAACGCTATTACTTACTGATTTGTTAATCAGAGTTTCTTGTTAGTTAATAGTAGTTACTAGAGTGTTAATATTGTGTTACTCATTTGTTTCTGTGTAGTTATTCATTATTGACGAAACAGTATTCTAAAGAGTTACTGAGAATTTATTTATACTATGCATATTGGCCGGGTTTCACAGACAGGGCTTAGATTAAACCAGGATTATGTCTTAGTTCAATTAGGACAAGTAGCTTTTATAAACGTGCCTTAGAAAAAAACATTACTGGTGTGCATCTTGAGACAAAACAATGACACTGACATATTTCAAAGATATGGCAGTGCAAGTTGCTTTCATTTAAGACAGCTCAAACATGCATTTTAGTTTAGGACTTAAGCCTTGTCTGTGAAACCGGAGGATTAACTCATAAAAACCAGTGTTCAAAAATATGGCTCTCCCAGTCACAGTAAGCAACAAAAGCAGGATAAATGATTGTATTTCTTCTGGTGTATAACACCAACAATATATATATATATACATATACATATATATATATATATATATATATATATATATATATATATACATATATATATATATATATATATATATATATATAAACTTCACTAATGTTACAAAAGGACCTCTTAAAACTGATTTACTCAAAGTAAATAGTAATATATAGTTATTTATAATATAGGAATAATAGCCAGTCATATTCTAAAAATAAAGCACAACAGGGTGATCAGGACTCTGATGCAAAGCAAAAGGGATTTATTTTGTTATTATGACCGGCTGGTTTTACATTATCCCACTTATTGATATGTAATATTAAAATTGTAATAGTACTATTTTTTTGAGTTAATGTCTTACTGTCTTGAGTTGCAAGGAGGCACCAAATGTAACTTCCAGTATGAAAAGACATTAGAGTAGCTCCAGCATGTTGCTGTCAGATGGTCAAATACAGTTATGGGAGAAATTAACTTTTGTCAAATACGTTTTTATCCAAATTAAGTCTGATACTTAACAATTAATTAATTATTTTGTAATTACTAATTATAATTATCACTCATTATATTATGATAAATTACTATTATATTTATTTAATTTAAACTATATAATTTATTATTATATAAATTTGTACAAAAAAAATGTATAAATGACCAAAAATATATATTTTAATGCACTTACAATAAATACCTCTAGCAGGCAAGTGGGCTGAACCAGTGACTGTGAGGTCAAGAATGACAAAGGTTTAACTATAAATATTAATTATGCACAAATAATTTAACATGTTTTGATGAATACTCCAAAAGATATATTGATGAAATTAATAAGATGACAATATGACAAGTAGATAAGTTAAACAGTCTTTTAAACAACAGTTTCAGCAGCACATCGGGATGTTAATTTAGGCTGATTTCTCATTACACTGTGATTTGAGAAAGCAGTAATTCTTGCTGATCAATTTAAGTGCTCACATGAACTTGTTATTTTGATCTAGATTTCTGCCATTGTCCACACATGTATTTTATTGGTCATTATAAATTATATTATAGGTCATTGAATAAATGCATGGATCAGCATTTGAATGTCAGGCATGGTCAAGTCAAGTCACCTTCACTTATATAGCGGCATTAATCTTTTTGCATCCAGGGTCTGGGTTCTAACCTGCCATAAAATAACTTTATTTCAGTAAATGAAAAGCACATCAGCTCGAGCGCCGACACATTCGTGTGCATATTGTTTTGTGATCTCATGGGAACAGATAGATACATCTGAGAGCTGTACGGGAGAGTATATTGCTGCTGTCACTCTCGGACACACTCAGCAAAACATTAAAAATGACAGAAACGAATGAAATGAAAACTCCTCTAATATTGGAGATGATTCCTACATATTAGACACACCCTGACGCAAGCTATTTCATAAAGTGGTGGGGACAAAATTGGCCATGGCAAAAAGTTGTGGGTAAGTTTCTTAGTCCCTAAATAACAGCTGTGATTTAAACTCTCCAAGACACATGCCTGCAACGTTTCTATTATTTTAAGCATCAAGTCGAGTTAAATGATTTGTATAGTGCTGTTCATAATACACAATGTTTCAAAGCAACTTTAGAGAAAATCATGATATTGATGTTTATATCTTTAATATTGTAAACTACATAAGCAATCAAGCAGTTGAAATATGCTATATAGTATATATTTCCCTAGGTGATAATATAATTACATTTTGCGCTGAAATAAAAAAAATTAAGTTAACATTTACTATATAGTATATATTGCTTTACGTGACTACTGTGGAGGTAGTATATATATACACATATATATTGTATATATTACTGTAAATTATATATAGAGCCTTGTGACGATAATTACAATTTCACATTTTGTGATGATGTAAATCATGTATCCAAGATTTCCTATATAGTATAGTATGTGATGTACTATATATCCAACTTTTAATTTATCGCTGGCCAATAATATAGTTTACATTTTTCAATAATCTAACAATCAAGTAGGTATTTGCAGTATAGTACATACTACTTAATGTGAGGGTACTGTATGTATCCAGGTTGTACGGAAGAGGATTAGGGCCAAGCAATAATAAAAAAATAAAACCATCTCGAGATTAAAGTTGTTAAATTTCGAGAAAAAAGTCGAAATAAAATGTTGAGAATAAACTCATTAAATTACGAGAATAAACTCATTAAATTTCGAGAAAAAACTCGTTAAATTTCAAGAAAAAAGTTGAAATAAAATGTTGAGAATAAACTCGTTAAATTACGAGAAAAAACTCGTTAAATTTCGAGAAAAAAGTCGAAATAAAATGTTGAGAATAAACTCATTAAATTACGAGAAAGAACTCGTTAAATTTCAAGAAAAAAGTGGAGATAAAATGTTGAGAATAAACTCATTAAATTACGAGAAAAAACTTGTTAAATTTCAAGAAAAAAGTGGAGATAAAATGTTGAGAATAAACTCGTTAAATTACGAGAAAAAAATCGTTAAATTTCAAGAAAAAAGTCGAGATAAAATGTTGAGAATAAACTCGTTAAATTACGAGAAAAAAATCGTTAAATTTCAAGAAAAAAGTCGAGATAAAATGTTGAGAATAAAGTCATTAAATTACGAGAAAAAAACTTGTTAAATTATGAGAACAAATTTGTTAAATTATGACATTTTTCTCACAATTTAACGAATTTGTTCTCGTAATTTAACGAGTTTATTCTCAACATTTTATCTCGACTTTTTTCTCGAAATTTAACGAGTTTTTTCTCGTAATTTAACAACTTTAATCTCGAGATGGTTTTATTTTTTTATTATTGCTTGGCCCTAATCCTCTTCCCTAAGGTTGGATATACTTAGTGTAGTATAATTTATTTGTTAATTAATTTGAGTTATTAATTCATTATGTGGTGATATTGATATTATGAAATTTTGTTCAATTTATAACAGTTTGGTGTAGTGACAAGCCTAATTACTATTAAGCATAAACACCATAAACACATTTTCCATATTGTTTTCTATTATTTTTCATTTTCTTTGTGGCAATCTAGAGCATGACAAATAAGTGGGGGGATGTGGTGATGTTGAAGAGCAACACATTTATGAACGCACAACCTTGTACACGCACTTACAATGCGCTTTACCTTTCAGCTTGAAGTGACACCCCACTTGCCCTGGAGCCGTCCAAAATCATCCTCAAACACCTTTCCTCAAGCCAAATGTGACACCACTGCACTGGAGAATATGCACACAAGACTCTGACTTATAACTGTGCCTTATCCCATTACTGATGAGGCTGCGAAATGCCTTTTTATGCTTAAGTGGCGAGTTCCTTGTGAATTTTAAAGCGATGTCTTTTTTCTTACTGTACATATAGAAGATAGCTTATTCTATAACCTTTGAACTAATATTTTGTGACTAGTTGTGCTGAACCATTTAAATGTGCCAAGCCAATACTTACAATACCTCTTTGTGTTGTGAAGTACACTACGAGTCAAATTTTGGACACACTTTGTTACAAGGCTAAATGCTAATTAGAAAATCAACTCACAGCAAATTATTAATAGGCTTTATCAACTTCTTGACGGTAGGAGAAAACTCATATGTTGTGCTGTCAAAAGCTCTGTGTTCGTTAAAATTCATCAGTCACTTAGCCAAGCTAAGCTAGCCATAAGATAACATTTTGTAGATGCTAACATTGGCAGGTACTTGATATCACATTATATCCAAAATCTGTTAATAAAACAGTGCAAGGAAAAAGAAAATGATCTAAACGACAATAAATATGGTTCACGAGTATGAAGACTGACCATAGTTTGTTTGGCTAATAGCATGAAAGAGAATTCAATTTAAAAAGCCAAAATTGTCAATATTATTTTTCATCATAAAGGCCTTTGCGCACTGAGTCCGCAATTTTCGTATGCGTTTTTTCGTATTCTTGATCCTAAAAATTTGTCACGCACAGAGACCTTGCACACTGACTCCGATGAATATTAATGAATCCGTTGTGAAAAAATTCGCAAAATGATACAAAATGAAGTCTTCAAGCAGTGAGCTCGATTTAGTTGTCCTCTCTCTTCTTAAAAAGACAGAGGAAATATTGGGTCCATCCAATCCCGAGATTGCGTAAAGAGGAAGGAGAGTTCACCTCATCAAGGAGTTTACTTCAGGATGTCAGTGGCTCAGTTTGTGCTGTAGACGACGTGGATCAACTTGTCAAATGGCATTGGGGATTTTGGCGTTTGCTTGTACGGTGGCTCTGAATTGTCAAAATGTCTCTGAAAATGCGAAAAACGCAGAAATTCGAACCTGATCCGAATTTTTTTGTGACGGACGAAAGTTTCGGAGGCAGTGTGTAAACATAATTGACATAACGTGAGGTCGTATTTATTTTTTAACATGCGAAAATTTTGGACGCCAATTTTGGTGTGCAAAGACCTTAACTATAACGATAACCATATTCGCGTCCACACCAACGAATGATAACGGTCTGTTTATTGTAAACTCACGCGCTGCGGTTTCAAAGTGTGTACAACATGTTTTTGCTGTTCTTGTTGCATTTACAGGCTTTAACCAGCAGATGTCCTCAGCATGCAATGTTTTGAGTGGATAGCTAGTGTAATCGATCTGATCTAACAGTGAATTTAGCTGATGAAGTCAATATAGTGGAATAAAAACACCTAGTCTTTTTCACTGCAACTTCAAAGGAAGAAAGACAATGTTGTCGAAACTAACGCTGGATATCTGAGGTCATTTTATGTTTGCTACCCTTCATAATGATCTCATTGTTAATACTTCTCACCATTTACCGATTGTTTTCCATATATCCATTTTCTTTAAAGTATCCTTGAAAAGGGGATTTGACTTGTCAAACAGTGGTGGATTTTTCTGGACCTCTGCGATTAACTTCTGCCATTTTAAATGCGCGAGCCCTTAAATTAAAGTGGATTCTGATTGGCTGTCAGTGTTTTATCACAGTGGACAGTGCTATTCTTTTATATTTAAAATAATTTATATCGTTATCTTTACAGTTATCATTCTTGGTGTGAAAAAGCCTTAAGTCATGTTAATAATTTTGCATATTTCTGGGTCTGTACAGCTCATGGTAATAGCTTGTTAACAAATGTTTGATCATCTTACAGTACGATTGCCTAAACAGTATTAGCTAATTGAATATGAAATGAGGGGTAAGGATATTTTTGTTTACTTTTACAATTAATAATTTCTGTACTTCTTGTAGGTCTCTACTTCATTTACAATTAAAAATGTTGGGCCCTTTGGCAAAAAAAACAACAAAAACAAACAGTTTATAACCCACTGAGTTCAAATATAATGATATTTTTGGTAACTACATAATCAACATGCTTCTATTTCTCTTATTTTACCCTCAAATATAGAAAATATATAAATATAATAAAACTGAGTAGGTGTGTCCAAAACTTGTACTGCATGTAGTTGACTGTACATGTATAATGCTTCAAAGATGGTTACAACCACAGCTGAAGTTAAAATTAGGCAATAACACTGTAAAAGGGCATAGGTCATAATTACCTCCTTTTTCAGTCTATTGTGTCTGATTTCAGTCTGAATATGTGACGTCAGTTCCTGCGGGAAGCCATTCTCTGTAGTCGTTTGGCAGTTATAATGCACTTTGTATGTAGACAGAAATGAATGGTTGGAAATACCCTTCTTTGCCATTAAAGAGTGAGTTTTAAAGGCGCTGTCTGCTTCATTATGTTCTATTCTTGAAACATTGTGTGTATTTAAAGAGCAGAAATGTTCAACCAGGGTGGTGCCAATTCAGTAAACAGGATGTGACCTTAAAGAGATTCCCTAGAGATAGTGAATGGAAGACAAGGAGGTTTTCACATGCTCACTTTTGACTTAACAATAGCAGCAAATTTTAGGCCGTCACTAAAATATTCAGAGCAGCCCATGAGTCACTGCTGAAGATTGGCAGTGGTCAGTTCAAGGCTAAAAGGCTGATTTGCTTTCAGTAATATTTAACTGGCTGGTTTTGGCCACATCCCACAGTAGTTCCACAAACTGCTACTATATTGACTGTGGGAAACATGATGTCCGTTACAGCTCTCTGGAATACTGGATAACCCATCCTGGAATACTTAAGGTAAGAATACAGCAGCAGGATTTGTCACGCGGATGTGATGCGTTCGGCACATGTACAACAAACCCTTTGATTAGTAGTATTTTATAAGTTGGACAAATGTGGGTCACAAGTGTGAATGGTGACCCATTTCAATATTTTAAGGTCAAACAGTATCTTGTTCATGTGTTGTCATGAATTAGAGCTTGTGTTATTAGACTTATGCATTACAATATGAGAAAAATGTTCACCGTCCCACATTTTGTTTGTTTTTCTTTTTTACAGAAACAAGCATATAAATTGTATTCCAGTGAATGTTACAAAACCACTTATCTCAAAAGAGAAGAATAAGAATTTATAATTTGCACAAAAACGAAGACTTTTTAGTGCTTTTATTTTATTTTACCTTTTTTGCTTGAGGTCCTGCAGCATGAAAATAATTTTTACAAAATTTCACATAGCTTTTCAGTTAAATTATGTGCATAATATTAACTAAAAATTTGATGAGTATAGCATCTGACAACCTGTGATATTGATTATAAAATATAGTAAAATATATTAAACATATGTACAGACGAATGATTAAATATATATTTCCATAAGAATACATAATTCAGTCAAATTAATTAGATTTATTTGAATAGTATGAGAAATGGTATCCATCTCGCAACACTTTTATGTACAGCGCTGCAACATTAACAGTGTGCGGCTCATGTTGTTGTAAACAGGGTTAAAAATGTCACTGCAATTTTATATTTTGTGGCAATCGCAAATATTTTCTCCACTGTCCTTGCTGTGCAGAACAATGGCCTGACTGTTTCTCTGGCAATATGCATGGACACATCCTCCAGCTGTGTGTCATCCAAGGTGAGTGTGTCATCTGCTAAGTAAAGGTGTGTGTTTATCCAACTACATGACTTTGCTTCCAAGAAAATTTGCTTTAGGATTAAAGTGGCATGTACATTAATACAGAATATTAGTGACTTACATTATCTTATTACATTATTTTGGTTCATTTTATTGGGTTATTTTTACCAGTGTTTGGGTAGTTTTTGTGTTATCACGGGCTTTTTTGCGCCCTCTTCAGGATAGCAGTGCAGCTCCTTAAAATTGGTGCATATCTTTTGGTTAAATACAGGTTTGTGTACGTTTTATTTGATCTAATATCATTTTAAATATTTATGTAAATCAACATACGTCAATCAACGTCTGTCTGTTCGCGTGATGGAAACGCCTGATGCCTTATAAAATTTTATGATTTTATTCAAAAAGATGCAGAATTTAAATACTTCGGATGTTATTATGTTCTCAGAATTGTACACTGATTATATACGGACAGGTTATGGAGTCAGTTACAGCATTTTTTGGCTACGAGTGAAACGCAGGCGGCGGTCTAAAGTTAGTAGTTCCCCCGCCGAACGCGAGTCATCTCCGGCATGAGATCCAGCGCCGTCACGGTGGAAACAGAACAACAGACTGGTCCATTACACTTGAATTACTTCTAAATGCTTCATTTTTACTTCTAATATTTGTTAAATGAGCTTAAATGTAGGCAATACGTATCTAATAAATATAAAATATGCTATACTGTAAAATATGATCGAAAATAAAGGAATTAGGTGGTTGTGTGGAGTATTTTAAAAACGTTTAGAGGGTGTAACCAGGGTGTAACTTAATCCATAAACATGAATTAATGTATATATATATATATATATATATATAACAAATTATGCTGGGTTAAAGGGTTAGTTCACCCAAAAATGAAAATGTCATTTATTACTTACCCTCATGCCATTCCACAGATATTTTAAGATATTTTTGTTGAAATCCGATGGCTCAGTGAGGCCTGCATAGCCAGCAATGACATTTCCTCTCTAAAGATCCATTAATGTACTAAAAACATATTTAAATCAGTTCATGTGAGGACAGTGGTTCAATATTAATATAATAAAGCGACGAGAATATTTTTGGTGCGCCAAAACCCCCCCAAAATAACGACTTATATAGTGATGGCCAATTTCAAAACACTGCTTCAGGAAGCTTTGGGGCATAATGAATCAGTGTGTCGAATCAGCGGTTCGGAGTGCCAAAGTCATGTGATTTCAGCAGTTTGACAGTTTGACACGCGATCCGAATCATGATTCGATACACTGATTCATTTATGATCCGAAGCTTCATTAAGCAGTGTTTTGAAATCGGCCATCATTTGGAATAAAATAATATATCTGAACACTGAGAATGTGTGTCATGTGATTTATTAAATCGTGTCTCTCCTCTTCACAGCTGTGGCCTCTTTTATCCATCTGGAACCCAAGAACGCCACTGTGTTGCGAGGCAGTGAGGTCCACTTTAACTGCAGCACTGATGAATCCTGGGATGTCATGACGTGGCTGTTGGGTGGAAGGACAATCCTCTCTATCTCTGTGGATCATGGTCCTCTGGGCAGAGATGAGAGAGTGTCGACAGTCAATCACTCAATGTCATCTGTCTCAGTGTGGGAGTTAGTCCTGATGAACGCCTCTTTCAGCCCTACAGTTCAGGAGGTCACATGTGAACTGCTGCCGCCGAAACTGGGCAGATCATCGTCGGACCTGTTTGTACAAGGTATGACATCTTTTGTTGAGCACATCTACTTGTACCAGTGCTGTTACTGGGTGTAAACCATATAAGAATGTGCCACCATTAATATTCATAGACGTATATTGAAGGTTCTTAAACTATTACCTCAAATCGTAAATATAACACACATCCAAAAGCACTATTTTTGAACAGTAATTTCTGGTAATATTTCAGTCTTCTTTAGTAGCTTTCAATTTGATTTTTAATTTGAAATTGAACTGACAATTTAAATCAATTTAAATTTAGATCTGACAAAAAAAAAAAAGTGCAAGCTTGAAACTTTGGTATTTGATTATACATAACATTTTTTCTCAATAGCTTTGACACATCTTTTGAAACATTCTTAATATTCTCTAAACTGTAAGCTCAATTGTCACAAACTCTATTCCATGTCAGCAAATTGTAGTAACTCACCCAAAACATTTAATTCATGCTTCAGAACCTAGTTATGTGTCAGCAAATTGACCAATGCCACAAAAATAATAAGTGTTTTTGTCATCGTGTGAGCCACACTGGTCAAAATGTTTAGATGTTTTTTTCACCATGAAATATTTGTTATATACAAATTTCACGTTTTCTACATTTAGTTGACACTGTCTGTTTTCTACACTATACAGGAATGTCAGTTTTGTTGAGCTGAATGCTCTTGTGTCTCACACTAAGATTTTTACAGATTTCAGCAGTAGGTAAACATTTACTAGGAAAAGTCAATACTGTAGTACACAAAAAGCTGTCCTTATCTGCTATGTACTTACATTAAAAAAAAGTAACCTACAGTGTACTTATTGTGTTCCTATTGTATTGCAAAACACGATATTGGTAAGGTTAGGGACATGTTTGGTGGTATGGGTAGGTTTAAGGGTAGTTTAAGGAAAAGATCAACAGTGTAATTACAGATTTAATTAGGCTACAGCTGTAATTGTATATAGATATTTAAAAAAAATATATATAAGTACAATATAAAATCATGTATCTATACAATAAGTGCATTGTATCAAATGATTAATTTAAATACATAGTAGTTAAAGACACAAAGAAATTGCTAACAAGCATTTGCCAATACTTAAATTACTTTTTCTAAACTCTTAACACAGCAACACACCTACATCACACAATTGGCCAAATCATGAAATTGCTGCCATTGATCAACAACAAATCCAACAAACATGTCCTTTGGTGAAGCTTTTTTTCTGCCACAGAATAAAAAAGTATAAAAGGCAATTGTGACTTTTTATCTCACAATTCTGACTTTTTTTTTCTCAGAATTGTCAGATATAAACTAGGAATTGAAAGAAAAAAGTTAGAATTGTGAGATTAAAAAGTCAAAATTACCTGCTTTTTTATTTTCTATTCATGGCAGAAATAAGCTTTCATAGGTTCTACATGGAGAAAAGCACTGTCCAGCACACATTCTTCCTCATCTCCTCTACCTCTTCTTCTCTCTTGTCCTGATCCAACTACTCCTCTCTTCCTTCAACTATTCCTTTCCCTCGCACAGACATTTTTTCTAGGTCTTCATTTTTTAGGTCTTCATTTCTGTCATGCTGTGTTTAAGCTTTTGTAAATAAGATCTGAAAGATCCATGATTTTGGTATGGGGTAAGCTTGTGTGAAAAGAAAATTTAAAGGGCACCTATTATGCAAAATCCACTTTTACATGGTGTTTGAACATAAATGTGTGCTGGCAGTGTGTGAACACAACCAACTTACAATTATAAAAAAAAACAACAAAAAAAACAAAAGCAGTCTCATTAGACATGCTGTTTTTAATCTCTGAACAGTGTGAAGTCACGCTGCTCAGGCCCCGCCCACGGCTACTGACAGTCCTGCATTACCACAGTTTCCGCCCTCAGCGAGTTGTACATCGTCCGCCATTTTCTCCACGCTCCGAGCAGCTGTAGCGACAACAGTGTCTCATAAGCAATCCCAGTGTTCTGTTGTTGGATGTAAGAGTGAACATTGGAGTCTTCATTTTCTCCCAACATCTGAGCCACTGAGGACGCAGTAGATCAGTTTTATTTTTTAAGGTAATGCGCCCCAAAATATACCTAAATTTGCAAATAATTTCACTCCAGTCTGCTTTGTGAACGAGCGTCAATGCAAAGGGACAATACCAAACACTAAAAAGTTGTTACTCAAGGATGGATCAGTACAAACTGTTCGTGATCCAGCTTACAGTCTCTGGAGCGATACTGGTTACTGCAGCAATGAAGGGGAGAGCACGCAGTTGTTTTACGGATATAAAGTTTACCAGTTTATTAAGCACCCCTATCGAAAAAAGAATAAGGTCTATATATATTTGTTCACTATATATATTTGTTATTCGACAGCTGTGTATGTTTATGATAATGCAAGGGAGAGAGAGAGAGAGAGTTTATGAATAAGACTTTAATGGGTACTTCTTGTACTGTTTCATTCAGCTCTTACAGTGATTTTCTGGAGTGAAAACGGACACTTCATCTTTTGTGTGAAGTACAATAAGCTTCATAAAACTCCATCATTCGGATGGGGTCTGCTACAACAGGCTTGTACTAATAGTGGATAAAAGCAAGTTGACAACATAATTTTATTACCATAATTAAACTAAACTATACCTGTTCTATCTCAATGCAGCAAATATTCTCTGGCTCTGTAGGCATTATTGTCTGACTCCGGTTCGAACTGATCACTTCTGCCAACAGTTTTGGACATTTTTAGTGCTTGAGATTGTCCTGTTTTGTTGTTGCATGAGCTCTTGAACCTCCGCCCTCTTGAAAGCGGGCCAGGGGCAGCAGCTCATTTGCATTTAAAGGGACACACACAAAAATGGCTTGTTTTTGCTCACACCCAAAAACTGGCTATTTTTTAACATGCTATAAAGAATATCTGTGGGCTATTTTGAGCTAATACTCTGGAGATATCAGAGACTTATTTTACATCTTGTAGAAAGAGGCATAATAGCTGCCCTTTAAGCATTTTAGAAATGCATATTGTGTGAAAAACAGCATGAATTGTGTTAATGGTATGGTCACAACAGACGGATGTTGTGCTAATTGTGTTTAAAGTTTTAAAAATAAATGTGACTACAGATTGGACAAAAGTATGGTAGCAATTGTAAAAAACTGTGCAAGCTGTAGACAGCTGTACTTACTCTTTTACACACGTGCCAGTAAGAAATCCAAATCTGATGTGAATAAGGAACCATCTGTTCAGAGATCTGAAATTATTGTTTTAAGAAAAAAAAAAATCTCATTTGAGAATTGAGCCAAAGCGATTATTTAGCAATAATTAGTAAAGAGTTCAATTTTAGTGTGTTGAATTTTTTATAATGTTGAATGAAGCCATGCGAATTGGCTGATATTTCTATGAAACACTAACATTTAAAAATAAAGTAAAATTTATTTAAAAAGTTTCATTTCTTATTGTATCATTAGTCATGTGAATAATGACACATTCCCTGAGAATCACTTGTGTATCAACAAGAAAAAAAATACTTATATGAGCAAAAACAAATCTCCACCAACCATTTAGCAACTCTTTTGCTCCATAATGATGATGAAATGAAGATATTCTTGTTCACACTTTGGTTATGTGTTGATATAAAGGCCAGAGCCTTCTGCATGCAGAGAAGCTGTCAGTTTTTATACGAGATGGCTGATTTAGGAGCGAGCATCGACTAAGGTGTTTTTCATGCAGGGGAATTTATTTGCTGCTGGCCGAAGTGAGGACTGCTGCTCTGGCAGTTTTGACGGAGCATGTGACATTGTCGATGCCAGAGCAAAGGCTCTTGGGATTGGAATCGATTGGGGACCATTAAAAATACCTACTGCAAAGCCACTCTACCGAGCGGTAAACAGAGACAGAAAGCACTGCTCGACTCTAATCTTAGATTCAGGGGCCATCAGCGCCCATCTGGTCCACCCATTTCTCATCCTAACCTGTCATTCTAATAGGAACCAAAAAGGACAGTCATATTGCTTCTTACTGCTGTAGAAACAGACTACTGCTCTCAGTTCTTAAGTTATAAAAAATAAATTATATTATATTATATGAATACCATGTTACACTACAAAAAGGTTTATTTAAGCTGCATTTTTTTTCAGTAAAAATATAAAAACATCCTAAACAAAGACATTATAGGCCAGTTCTCATTAACTAAAATAAAACATAAAATAATTAAACTGATTTAATTTCAGCTAGTTTCTCATTTGCTTGTTCTGGGTGAGTTATGATCTTGTTTGATTGTCTTCTTTGTTTCCAGTTCAGTTTCCTTTGTCCATGTTCATTGGTTACCATGATTTTTGATTTGCCCTCATTTGTCACACCTGTGTCTAGTTAATTCTCGTTTAGTCCCTTGTGTTTCTCTGTGAATATATGGCCTTCATTTTCAGTTGTTCTTTGTCTTTTCTCGTTGTTACTTTGGTGGTTGGTCTGTGTATTGTGTTTTGTTTCCTAGAGGATAAAGCACATACTTGTGGGAATGAGTAAAGTTATGTGCAATACCCACAATCCTGTGTTAAAATTCAGGCCCTAAGTTGACAATATATGTATTTATATATTCAGGATAAATAAATTTCATACACACATACAGGGTGTGATTTGTGAAAAAACCAGAGGGGGGGTGTTTTTTTAATTTTTTTAATTTTTTGGAAAATTTGTTAAAAACCACAGTGGAGCTATATACTATTTTTGGCAGCTGTTACAGAAACATTTTTACAAAAAAATCTTCTGAATTAACCTTGAGATTTGAAGTATTAAATATAGCTTAGATATTTGCACCACTATCAATGACACTAATAATTCTTCATTTCTGATAGAAATGCAAAATCAATTGTTAGTTATTAATAGAATAAGGAGACACAAACCTTTACATTCAATCGCGTTTGGTCCCATTTATTTTTGATCACAGTGCATACACATATAAACATTAAGTCCAAAAGTGCGCACATTTGGAGAAATGCATGTTTACCTCAGATTTCATTAGATAGAAAATAAGCCGGGCTGTACGCATGGTTTCATAATTACCTAGGTCAGAAAATGTAGTTTGCTAGGGGGTAACGGGGGCATGCTCCCCTGAAAATTTAGATTTCCCTGGTGTACATATGTGCATTTTTAAGACGTTTTAAGGACCACAAATTGGATAACAATTTAAAACCATGTCAACAAATAAATGCATGCAATTTTGAGGCAGCATGTTTGGTCATTTAGTGACTTAACTTACAATAGAACAACGACGGTCATTGCTTGTAGTTTCTTTTGCGCAATTAGTAATTATGCAGCGCGCGCCGGCGCATTTTTGCAAGCAATTCTTGAGCGTGCGCCACGAGCACAGTATAACGGCTGATTGGACAGTCATGTTAATTTTTCTGAGTTTTACCGACATAACCTGACAAGATCTCATCTGACCGCAGTTCATTGTTGTTCAGCTGAAGCTCCCTCGTCGTCACCTAACGTTACCTTTTCCGCGCTCCTTTGACTTGCGTCTGGCGCTGAGGTGAAGTCTGAACGCCGTTTGTTGAGGTCGTAAAGAGACAGTTCTATGTAAATGCATCGTTTTACTTGGCGATGTTTTAAAAAAAGATTTTTATTTTTGGTATTTTATATGCTCTGTTGGTGGTTTGTGGAGTAGCATCACCTGAGAGGGATATTTTTTTATCCCCCCCGGGGATAAAAATAATTCAGCAGAGGCAGGGATACATAGACCAGAAGGGGGGAAATCCCCCCATCCCCCCCTACAAATCGACAAATCGCACCCTATATATATATATATATATATATATATATATATATATATATATATATATATATATATATATATAATATATATATATATATTTGGGCTGTCAAGCATTTAAATTATACAATCTCACATCAAATGAAAATTACCCCCAAAAGATATTTAAAGTCATTATTGTGTTAAATGGAAAAGCATCAAATAGACATTACAAAAAGTAGCTTTAAAAAGAAATATTATATTTGATTCAACAATTTATTACACAAAATTTTAGGCTGTACTGGCCATGAGGGTGAGTAAATGATGACAGAATTGTCATTTTTGGGTGAACTATACCTTTAATTGTTTTTTATTAATATGGACAATTATAATTTTTTAAATGAAATGATACTCTAAATAAGAAACTAAAACTCCCAGTAGGTGGCGGTAAATGTCTAAATGATTAAAGCCCAAAGTATACTTCATTTTTATGCGTATGCTCTCAGTCGAACACAAAGCCTTCATTTGACTTCATATACTTAATTTGACTCGTATGCAGACACAGGCATTCGACGCATGCACAGTTTTGAGCAATTTCTCTCCACAAGTCACAAACCATGTAAACATCTTTGAACTGTTTCATGCTACAGTTTTACTTTGTTTTTC
Organism: Ancherythroculter nigrocauda; assembly: GCA_036281575.1. NCBI lineage: Eukaryota > Metazoa > Chordata > Actinopteri > Cypriniformes > Xenocyprididae > Ancherythroculter > Ancherythroculter nigrocauda. The sequence goes on from VTFQ01000631.1 coordinate 126,906, forward strand.
ATTCTTTTGTTTTTCAAAGTTTTTCTTTGACTAGCTTGTGGAAAAATAATTACTGTAAAAAAAATAAATAAATAAATGCGCATGTGCGACCTGTGCGTACAAAGTATGCGCAGTTAAAAAATTCAGACGGTGCGCATACAGTACTCTTCTGATGATGAAATTTGCATCATGCGCACTGTACGCTGACCCTCGCATACGTGTAAAAAGTGAAGTATACTTTGCCCTTAAGTCATTGAGTCATACATTCATTAGATTCATTCAAATGGATGATTAATTCAGGAAAGAAGTAAATGGCTCTCTTTATGAATGGGTCATTGAATCATTGGTTCCTCCGATTTGTTCAAAACGCGGATTCATTCAGAAACACCACTGTGTTTCTCGGAGACTTTAAAATATAACACAATATTAACTTTTTATTTTGAAGTCTGGGGCGGGGTGGGTTAAATGCATTAATCATTTTAATGCCAAATAATTTTAATGGATGATGCCCCAAATATGAATGCCTTGTATCTGGCAGATCGTGTTTGGCATGCTTTTTGGCACTTGGACCCCACATACCTTATAAAACAATGTTTATATTTTTAGCAATAGATGCTATTTACACAAAGTGTAAATAACAACAAAAAATATTTTCTTTGCACTATGTGCAAATAGCATTAAATGCTGTTTAAATTATAAGTGAAAATAGCAGTATTTTCTTTGCACTGTGTAAATGGTTTTTAGATACTATTTATAGTCAGAGTATTGCAGTATATTAAGGAACAGTATGCAATGATAATATTTTCTGTGTATATGATTATATTTATTAAAATCATAAATGGATGCAGCCTTACATTACTAGTCCCTATTCCTAAAGCATACCCCTACCCCTAACTCTACCTAATAAACACTTTACTCTCACCATTAAATTCCTGTTAAGAACTTTATTTCCACTTATATGTTCTTAATATTCATTTAAAATTAACTCCTTTCCAAGCTGATATGTGATTGGAAAAGGGAGAAAAAGAAAAAGGCTGATTTGAATTCGGGGTGGTTGCATCAAAAGCACTTGCGTACAACAAAAAACACCTCTACAAAATCTCTACAAGACTCCTGCAGGAATATTACGCAGGTATCATGTAGGATTTCATATGTGCTAACATCAGTAGGAGAAATTAAGATTCTGCAGAATTCCAGGATTTATTTTCATAAGCCTAATTTCATAAACGGCTTATCAGATCTCTTTTAGATGGCTAAAACATGACAATCTACAGATCCATCACCAAATCAATCACTTTTTAAGACCTAACCTGATTAATTGCTCAATAATGAATCTATTCTGTGACTGCAACTATACCACAGCTCAGCTAAAAACTAAAGAAATGACCCGAGACTCTCTCTATATTATGGAGTAAGCCAATTCATCACTAAGATCACAAATTTGACGTGGTATATGTCCCTATTAACAGTCGTGTGTGTTTAATAGAGCCGTTCCCTGTGGATGTGGGGCAAGTCTTGTGACTAACAGAGCTTTGGAATTAATTGGGCGTCTTGGCGTTTTCAGTTAGCAGTCAGCATCTCTCGCGGTGATTTGTGGCACATTGGGTCAGACGTACAGTTGGAGGGCGCCCACAAATCTTCAGGGAACCACAAATCCTCTTCACTCCTCTCATTACAAAAAGCTCCCATTCATTTGCATGTGCAGGAATAAATGCAATAGCTGTTTCTCATCAAGACAAACAGACTGGCCCACATGTGAGTGGGCATGTGTGCAGAGATTCACAGTCGTTATTGTTTTTGCCTTCGATTACGGCATTGGCCTTTTTACTGATGGGGACGCTAAGAAAAAAAGTGAAAAAGGCCAAAAAGTAGCATGTGATTCTTGGACATTACTGTGGTAATTTTTTTTGTGATATGTAATTTTTGAAAACAAAAATAATTTCTGCTAACGTTCCCATTAAAGGGCACCTATTATGCAAAAAATCAATCCCCATAAATCATAAGCAGTGTCTCAGAAAAAGTCGTTTGCAGTTTCTATGCAATGTGACGTCTATTAGCATAGACCCCGCCCTGAGTGAGCTGTACACAGTCTGACATGTTTATCTATAACAGCAGCATTTAAGTGAAAAAGTATTCTTATTAAAGCTACTAAAGCTATTCAGTAAAGTTCTGTTTTTCTTTTCTTTGATTCATATTAACAGTACTGTATATTACGCTGCTTTCATTTTAATACAGAGATCTATTATACACATGCGATTTCTTGCTGTTTACGTTCACAGACATAACTGACTGTTTAGGTGAACTTTGTGTGTTTTTGACATAACCTTGTGTGTATTTGACAGTTTAAAGGATTAGTTCACTTCAGAATGAAAATTTCCTGATAATTTACTCACCCCATCATGTCATCCAAGATGTTTATGCCTTTCTTCAGTCGAAAAGAAATTAAGGTTTTTAAAACTAATCCTTCAAGTGCAATAACGTGTAAATTAGAACTTATTTTGCCGTTTGACATCTGGCTGTCTGTGTGCATGCTTCAGGTTTGTGCGCTCAAAAAACCATATATCAGAAGTTTAAACTGATATTGCTTTTATATGTGTTCAGATAATAAACTTTTACGATAATGAAGAACTTCAGTGTCACGTGAGTGTGACCATGATAGAGGTGATTAGCAAAACTAAACAAATTTCCTCTTTTGGAAAGTGGGGCCGGGAGCAGCAGCTCATTTGCATTTAAAGACACATGCACGAAAACAGCATGTTTTCCCTTCCACTCAAAGATGGGCATTTACAACACTGTTTAATAAATGATCTGTGGGGTATTTTGAGCTGAAACTTCACAGACACATTCTGGGGACACCAGAGACTTATATTACATCTTGTAAAAAGGGGCATTATAGTTCCCCTTTAAGTTATGAAAACGTTATTTCTGAATGTTCTCTGTAAGTTTTTTAAATGTTTTTAAAATCTTTATTTTGGTTGTGCTAGGGCAGTGGTTCCCAAACTTTTTAGCTTGGAGTACCCCCTGAAGGGATTACCATCCTTCTGCGTACCCCCTCTCTTCCACTTAGACTGCAGTCACACCTTTACCATTAAGGGACAATATTTGCCCCCTAAATTGATTTTCCAGTTCATATTTTTACCTTTATGAATAACTTTATAAAATATATAATGTTTTAAATAAAAATTTTCAATAAAGAAATATGCAATGATGGTAAAACCAAGAAAAACTTTTAAATATTAAACTAAAACTGCCAGTAGGTGGCAGCAAGTTGCTGTTTTTATGAGTGAGTCATCGAGTCATTCATTCAGTAATGAAGCAAGTGGCTGTGAATGAATCACTGAATCATTGACTCTTACGATTCGTTCAAAGCCACAGAATTGTTTGCGAAACAGACGTGTGTTGTAGTTCTGCTGTGGTTTTCATGAGAACTATTATGACACAGTCGCCGGCGCCGCTTCCGCTTTTCCGGTCATGAGTATGAGGAAACGCAGCTCTGTTTATCATATTAGATACATTTGAGTGTGTTGAAAACGATGTTATAATGTTACTCTGTGCGTTCACTGCTGTGAGACACTGTTACACACTGCAGTAAGATAAATCGATTTTACAACATCATATTAAATGCTGGATGGCTTGTGTTGATAAATGACATGCAATTAATTTTAAAACGTATTGTATGATGGAGAAAATGTTGTATTACTGTTACTAAAAATAAAGCTGCATCTGATTATGCTATGTTAGCTACTTCACAAAATAGTGTTTTTCTCTGAGGCATGGTAAAGCATGGCACTCGCAAAACATCAAGAAAATTAGATTTAAACAATAAGACTAAATGTGTTGAGCTATATAACAATAATTCGTTTTCTGTCTATTAATTTATCAAAACAGTTGTTCCCTTGCCTATTAAAATGTAAATATTAAAGCGTCTTTGGTGTTTCCATGGTTTCTACAAAATAAAACTGGAAACCGAGTGTCACGATTCCTGTCACTTCCCGGACTCCAATTCCCATAATCCTCCCTGCCAGTCACCTGCACACACTCCACACTAATCACTAATCACCACACCCAGCTGCAGCACATTAACCGGACTATAAAAGATTCTCATTCATCACATGCAAAGTCTTGTTAACCTCTGTTGCAATTCTGAGCATTATTATCCTGTCTACCTGTCTGTTACCCGTTTACGATTCTCTGCCACTTGCCTTTGGACTGTTTATTGTTACCTGGACCTGTGAGTGATATCTGCCTGCCCCGATCTACTGCCTGTATCCTGACCATGATTCTGCCTGTCCCTTGTTATACCTGTCTGCTCCTGTTTGACCCTGCCTGTACGACCACACTCTTTTATAATAAAAGCTTGCAATTGGATCCCTGCCTGAGTCCCGCTTCGTTACACTGAGGGTAACGCGGATATGACGCAATTGACAGGCGACTCCTCACACGTCCCGGAGCCTTGGTTAAAATTGCAATTTTCTCACGATTTACAAATAGTTGGAAACATTTGGGATATTGTAAGTGCTCAAGTGAACAAAATATATAACACTGGCCTAGTGGATTTTGGATATTTTACTGCAAAAATATTACATATTGCACCTTTAACTTCAAAAACATATCGACACACAGTTCACTGCAGTTTCAACACACTCTCTGGCACTATTTCACATTTTGGCCAATTGGTGACAAATTCGTATGAATTGATACAGTTCGATACGATCTGCTTACTCCCTACTGACGTTTAGGGGTGAGGCTATGGGTGGACCATCTTGCTTGCTTTATTTATTTATTTTTTTTTTTAAATCGTGCATTTTCACATAAATCAAATCGTACAAATTTATACGAAATTACCACCTCATGAAATAGAGATGTTTTCTCATGAGATTGGGTTGGAAGTTTCCAGCTGAAATGAACACTAGTGGCAGTAAAACACCAACAACTTTTATTCCTTTTCACACAAATATATCATGATTTCAGGGGCAGATGATTGATTAATAAAGGCTTATTTTCGCATGTTTCCTTGCACAATACAATGCTATGACCTCAAAACAATTTTACCATAGTGTTAATACATTTTGATGTTTGCATCACATAACCAGCTCCATTTGTATGTCTTTTCTGACATAGTAAACATATGAGTATGAGTCACGATAAAAGAAATGTTAATACTATGTTCAGGTGTAGTGAATGTAGTACATTATTCATAACACGATTTCCGAACTGCAGTGATACAACAGGCAATGTAATGCAGTGTTTACAGATTCATATTCATGTTTCAGACAAAACTGAATGTGCTTTTGGTGACACTCAGTTCACTTTGAAAGCATTGCGAAACAATTTAAAGAAATGTTACCACAGGCATGTTTTTTTTTTCAGTGGATATTTACATATTTTAATGATAAGAAAATATAAGCAGTTTTTGCCCATGCAAAACTCATCGGTGCAATACTACAGCATTGTGGGTGGTTGCCAGAGGTTTGCTAAGGTGTTCTGTGGGGTTTTTAGCAAGTTGCTAAAGGGTGTTCTGGGTAGTTGCCAGGATGTCCAAATCAAGAGCCCACCCACAAGTCTCCATGACATTCTTGTCAATAGTTGGGGTCCTCCTTCAGTGTAATTATGGGATAGTTTTGGGCGTTTTTTTTTTTTATTTATTTTTTTTTATCATCCACAGATTCTACACCAAGTCCTATGAGTCCTAGGGCATAAGGACACATTCATTCTAATCTTGAATACTATTTAAGATGGATTGCATGTGAAATGGGATGTCTCTTCATATTCACTTTCTGTATGGCTTTTCTCTAAAGATTAGCTTGGCAAGAGAATCAGGCTTAGGATGTAAATCAGGAAGGGCTAAACGTGTGTCAGCCTTTCGGACACAGGATTGCTCACAAAGCTTTTCATTAGAGGCATGGCCAGCCATACTTCTTCCAGATTAAACGCTGTCTCATAGACAGTAATTTTCTCTGCCTGGCCCTCCTGCTGGAAAAAAATCACCCAGCTGACAAGGTAAGAACAGCTCTGCTTTCAAATTACACAGTCAGGACCAGATGCAGACTTAGCTGTAGATATTTATGTAACTCTTATTGTTATCACCAAAAAATACAGTATTAAAATAATCAGTCTTAACTTGATGATGATTTCATATCAGTAAAACTTACTGACACACAACTCAAAGACTGTTTGTGCTATGGATGTGACTGTCTGATTGTGACTGCCTGGTGTCTGGGTTTCCATCCAAATGTGAAGCAAATCTTTTCCAAGTTTTGCAAAAAAAAAAGAAAAGAAAAAAAAAGCTAATTAGGTGCGTTTCCATCAAGCTGTTAGAGCGTATGACATGGTTTTGGTAACCTAGTAACCAACAGTAAATAAAACACAAGAGCGTTCACGAGGGGTTTGCCTAAACACTTATGTGTTGAGCCCGAAAAACCCACGACACTTCAGTACAAAAGTGCGCATACCCCTCTCCATGGCAAGCCCGGAGGGGAAAATGCATTGCACACACACATACAGTTGCAAGAAAAACTATGTGAACCACTTGCAGAATCTGTGAAAATGTGAATAATTTTAATAAAATAAGAGAGATCATACAAAATGCATGTTATTTTTTATTTAGTACTGTCCTGAGTAAGATAATTTACATAAAAGATGTTTGCATTTAGTTCACAAGACAAAACAAGAGCTGAATTTATTAAAATAACCCCATTCATAAGTCTGTGAACCATTGATTCTTAATACTGTGTGTGGTTACCTGATGATCCACGATGTTTTGTGATGGTTGTTCATGAGTCTCTTGTTTGTCCTGAGCAGTTAAACTGAGCTCTGTTCTTCAGAAAAATCCTGCAGATTCTTCAGTTTTCAAGCATCTTTTGCATATTTGAACCCTTTCCAGCAGTGACTGTATGATTTTGAGATTCATCTTTTCACACAGAGGACAATTGAGGGACTCAAACACAACTATTAAATAAGGTTCAAACATTCACCGATGCTCCAGAAGGAAACACGATGCATTAAGAGTCGGGGGGTGAAAACTTTAGTTTTGTTATTTTGTTTAAATATCATTGTTTTTCATTTCGTACTGCCCTCCGGAAGCAACAGAAGATACTTGCATGTTTCCTGGAAGAAAAATTAAGTACAATTTACCTTGATATTTGAATTCAAAAGTTTTCACCCCCCAACTCTTAATGCATCGTGTTTCCTTCTGAAGCAGGACAGTACTAAATAAAAAATAACATGCATTTTGTATATTCTCTTATTTTATTAAAATTATTAATTATTTCTTGCAACTGTATATGACGAGCGCCAGTACTGTACATCCAGAATTAATGTATCATAACAGAAACAAACATTAAGTTTTCTGTTACAACACCATCAACGGAAACAGCCGATTACGATTAATCATGTGGGTTTAGTGTTCGCTATGTCAGAATTTATTCGGCAGATGCGTTTCCATCTCCCATTATTCACATTAACTCTTTTTTTGCACAAGTCAAAAACCACCTCAAGCTAGCGTAAAAACTTTTTTTGCGAATTAAGGGATTTTTATTTGAAATTTGATGTTTCCATCACTTGTTTCTGATGCGATACTTCAAAATGTGCATAAAAACAGGGTGATGGAAACATAGCTATTGTTTATAACAGGGCCTAAAACTAACTTTTTGCCACACTTGCCAATGGCTGGTGACTTAGGAAATTTTACAGGCCAAAAAATTTTTTTTTTGCCGGCCATGAAATTGTTTTTGCAAAAACAGGCAATTATGACACCAAATTTATAGGTACCATTGAAAATTCACAATTTTCAGTTACAGAAATTGAATAAAGTAGTCTAATCGAATGTAAATAATGAATCATTATTAAAGTTAATCAGTCAAGAGTAGTGAGTATTTTTTAACATTAAAAACACAGACAACAGCATTATATTAGGCTGCTGTCACTTTAAGAATGAATGTACGGATCCAATATACTGATACGGGTAACACTTTATTTTTGATGTGACGTAGTTACCCGTTACTACATGTACTTACTATAATAATAACAACAGTAAATTATGCATAATTACAAATAACTAATCTTAAACAAAACCCTAACCATAACTATATAGTAAGTACATGTAGTTAATTAATATTCGTGTGCTGTCTGAGCTGCGGCTTTCTGGGTGCGGGCTTCGGATGTTTAAACTTACCACACAGCATGTAAGTAATGAATTGAGTTTCCTTTCGCACCTTATTGGGCTTGAATATTTAAATTGGCAAGGCTTAAACTTTCGTTATGATGTAGCGGTGGCCCGTCAACTGTCCCGAGTGTCGTTCACGTTTGTTCATGTACTCACAACATTGTATTGTTAGAATTCATAAAACTGTTACTGGCCAACTGGCGATTGACAACGTTTCATATACTCACTTTTTATTGGCCCTAAAATGTAACAGACAAGTAGGCCTATATTCACAATAATTTATTCCAAATGGCACAATGCAGTACCAAAGTAGTCCAAAACCTTTGTCTTCTTGAGGTGGCAAATTTAAAAAATTTAAATGAATGTGGGATTTCACTGTTGCTACTGAGGTTGACTTTTCTGTTCTGAATGGTTCTGTTCTGTTCACTCAAGACAATCATGTGGATTCTGAACATTTGGATTACAGTGCAAGATTTAAATTGATTGTGTTTAGGATCTTTTTAATGGTGCATTATTCTTATTCACAGCATGCATATCCAGAAAACTGCTGTCTTACAGGAAACAAAATAAATATAACATAAGTAATTGTTAAGTAATTACAGACAATTTATTCATTTTAAGATTTTAAAGTGTAGTTTTAAAGAAGTAATGAACGGTATTTTAATGTTTCCTGTGGTGCACTTATAATGTTAATATGATTTTTACATTAAAAATTGTCATAATTTAGAAAAAAAGGCATTTTTCCTACCCTGATTTTAGCCCTCTGATTTGAAATCTCTGTTTTAAGGGGCGTGTCTGCTGTGAGACTTCTTTGCATATGGAAATAGCTAAGTATTACATGTGGAATTCTTTAGAAAACTTTTAGCATGTTTTACTATGACAGTTCTCAAGGTTTACTAATTGTGAAAATTGTTGATTATAGCATTATATTGAGATCGTGGCATGAAAGGTTGCAGTGATGAGCATGTAGCTGATCACAGACATGTTGAGTGCATGAATGCAGTGATCTCGTCATTTTAACTCGATTTCTACACACTAACGAATGCTTTCATCATCACTAACAGTGCAAACACGGTGTACATAAGAGATCTGTTGATTTTAATGGGAGTTTTGGCACGAGTCTAGAACTCTGATAACCTCACGATGTTTGATTGACAGCTCCAGCGACTATAAAGGGAGCGTTCTTTGTATTTTATAACTTTGAGCGTCGTAACTTTGCAGATGTTGTTTATGCTCAAACAGCAACATTACACACTAACTAAAGTTAAAAAAGTGAAATCATAATCAACCACCCCTTTAAAATAGTTAGACTAATACCTCAAATCATAGCTTATTGATGCTGTTAAGATCAGACTTTTTTTGCTTGGTGGATGGTGAGATCTTTTGATTATAGGACCACGTAGAAACTACCTAGAACAACCTAGCAACGACCTAGCAATGTGGTAAATACCTCAAAGAACCTTAGCAATGCTCTGTAAACCAGACAAAATGTCCTAGGAGTGAGTTTGCATTTGCATCATTCAAATGCGTAAAAATCTTGTGTTTAAATACAATTTTAAAAATATGTTTCAAACTTTTCTTCCTTGCTTTTTTTTAACCATATTCACATTGTGGGCCAAATATAGATATTTTTTAAACAAAGACACGAAGGTCCATGACATGACTTATGAGGTCCAGTATAAGACAATCATTAGCCTTACACAGTAAAGCCTTTACAAATGAAGTGCTGTGGCTGAGCAATTCACTGAGAGAAAGTGAAAATTTCAACTAATTACCTCAGCTGTCTATAATAATCCACTGCTTTACCTTTTGTTTCTCTTTCCAGGGGGAATAAAAAGCCCATAATGTGGGCTTTTAAAAGAGACAATTTAGCTGTCACACGTGTTCACCAGTCACATCAACTAGTCAATTATGAACCATCAATCATTTTAAAAGAATATAATCACTGTCTGCTTTTAGTGGAAAGAAACACACATATACAGCGACCTCAAAAAGTATTTCGACACATAAGCCACATTTAAAATGTGTGAATGTCATTGCAATATTTTATAAAATATCAAACCGAGTGACATTCATTTAAAAGAAAACAAATTCACAAGTATGCCTTACAAAGCAAAACTTTCACAAAAAGTCATTTGTTAGCTTTTAAGCATTTAACGCCTTTAAATGATCAACATGATCAAAACTTTGCTGTTGTACACAATCTACTACTTGCCTTCTGTCATCTGATTGATAGTTTATACTTTTTTTAGCAAATAAACACCCTTTAGTATAATTGTAAAAACATATGCATTTTACACAAGTTTGCTATTCTGTTATAAAGATCTCATACTATGTGAGCCATAAAAGCTCATATAGTATTTACATATTTTGTCTAAAGTTTCAATAAATTATTACACACACATAAATTTATTTTCATATCTCAGGCTTTGCAGGGTTAAATGATAAAACAGGTCTTAGTTTCACTGTAAGAAAAAAGTCTGTAATTTTCTGCCAGGACTTCTTCTTTTAACCCTAAAACACAATGCACTGCGTAATTCAAAATACGGGTGAAAAAAATCGATACGGAATCTATATGGAAAATTCCTTCATATTAACAGTACATTGGACCCTATTTTTAGTGACTTTTGCTGCATGATGTTTTGTCATTTAATGCAATGAAATTAATATATGTTTGGCATGAGTTTCCAAATACTTTTGGGGCCACTCTACATCTGAGTGCACAAAAACATAACATTTATGGTGAGATAATAATATTGAACATATCTCAACTTTTTGAGGAAATATAACTCAAAATGTCTTGTTTTAAATCTAGAAAAGGGAAATGTCAGGATTTTGGAGGGTGACCTGTCAGTTCAAGAAGGAATGCTTGTCACCTTCCATTGCCAAGCAACTGGCTGGTATCCGAACCCTTCAGTGTCCTGGTTGGTCAACGCCACCACTGTGGACAGAGGCGACTACAACACCAGCAGTCTTCAGGACCCCAGCGGCCTTTTCAACTCCAGCAGTGTGCTTCAGATAAAAGCAGAGGCGAGCACCGCAGTGGAGTGTTGGGCGTCTGTGTCTGCCGATCTAGCCCACCAAACCAGCAGAGTCAATCTGACTGTAGGTAAGAGTGATTGGATATTAATGAGCTCCTTCTGAAAATAAACTAATGCTAGCTTGATCACTTTGTTTACTATGAGGACAGCTATGTCTTTCAGCTTCAAATTAAATTCTAAAACACAAAAAAAGATGCATGGGTCACACTTAATATTAGGTGTCTTTAACTACTATGTACTTACATAAAGTTATTTAGGTACAAAAAAGTTGGGACACTGTACAAATTGTGAATAAAAAAGGAATGCAATAATTTACAAATCTCATAAACTTATATTTTATTCACAATAGAATATAGATAACATATCAAATGTTGAAAGTGAGACATTTTGAAATGTCATGCCAAATATTGGCTCATTTTGGGTTTCATGAGAGCTACACATTCCAAACAAGTTGGGACAGGTAGCAATAAGAAGCCGGAAAAGTTAAATGTACATATAAGGAACAGCTGGAGAACCAATTTGCAACTTATTAGGTCAATTGGCAACATGATTGGGTATAAAAAGAGCCTCTCAGAGTGGCAGTGTCTCTCAGAAGTCAAGATGGGCAGAGGATCACCAATTCCCCCAATGCTGCGGTGAAAAATAGTGGAGCAATATCAGAAAGGAGTTTCTCAGAGAAAAATTGCAAAGAGTTTGAAGATATCATCATCTACAGTGCATAATATCATCCAAAGATTCAGAGAATCTGGAACAATCTCTGTGCGTAAGGGTCAAGGCCGGAAAACCATACTGGATGCCCGTGATCTTCGGGCCCTTAGACGGCACTGCATCACATACAGGAATGCTACTGTAATGGAAATCACAACATGGGCTCAGGAATACTTCCAGAAAACATTGTCGGTGAACACAATCCACCGTGCCATTCGCCGTTGCCGGCTAAAACTCTATAGGTCAAAAAAGAAGCCACATCTAAACATGATCCAGAAGCGCAGGCGTTTTCTCTGGGCCAAGGCTCATGTAAAATGGACTGTGGCAAAGTGGAAAACTGTTCTGTGGTCAGACGAATCAAAATTTGAAGTTCTTTTTGGAAAACTGGGACGCCATGTCATCCGGACTAAAGAGGACAAGGACAACCCAAGTTGTTATCAGCGCTCAGTTCAGAAGCCTGCATCTCTGATGGTATGGGGTTGCATGAGTGCGTGTGACATGGGCAGCTTACACATCTGGAAAGGCACCATCAATGCTGAAAGGTATATCCAAGTTCTAGAACAACATATGCTCCCATCCAGACGTCATCTCTTTCAGGGAAGACCTTGCATTTTCCAACATGACAATGCCAGACCACATACTGCATCAATTACAACATCATGGCTGCGTAGTAGAAGGATCCGGGTACTGAAATGGCCAGCCTGCAGTCCAGATCTTTCACCCATAGAAAACATTTGGCGCATCATAAAGAGGAAGATGCGACAAAGAAGACCTAAGACAGTTGAGCAACTAGAAGCCTGTATTAGACAAGAATGGGACAACATTCCTATTCCTAAATTTGAGCAACTTGTCTCCTTTGTCCCCAGACGTTTACAGACTGTTATAAAAAGAAGAGGGGATGCCACACAGTGGTAAACATGGCCTTGTCCCAACTTTTTTGAGATGTGTTGATGCCATGAAATTTAAAATCAACTTATTTTTCCCTTAAAATGATACATTTTCTCAGTTTAAACATTTGATATGTCATCTATGTTGTATTCTGAAAAAAATATTGAAATTTGAAACTTCCACATCATTGCATTCTGTTTTTATTCACAATTTGTACAGTGTCCCAACTTTTTTGGAATCGGGTTTGTATATAGGAAATTAACATTTATTAATATGTTTAATAAATGAGCATTTATTGATAAGTTTAATGAATAATAATGAAACAATAAACATTTATTAAATTGCTTATTAATAATTGTTCACCTTTTGATTATTATCATTGCCTTTAGTAATTATGTGTCTGATTTTTAATTCCCAACCTATTTTGGGTTCATTTTAAGCCAGACATATAGTCATTTTTAAACAATAGTTGAGTTAAATAAAACTGCCCAGCACGTTGGGCAAACATTTAACCCAACCACTGAGTTTGTCCATTTTCAACCCAACTTGGGTTGTTTTTAACCCTGCATTTTTTAGAGTGTATAAAATGATTATTTTGATTTAAATGTTAGTTCATAGTAACTAAAGACAATATAAAGTGGGACCGATGTATGATATTTCAATATTAAAATCATAAAAAAATCTAAATAGTTTTGAAAAAGATTTCTTTTGTTTAGATATTTGTTTTTGCTTGATTTAATTCAATCTTATTGTATAGATACTGCATGTGTTATATGATGGCGAACGTAATTTTACAAAGTACATGTTCCTGCATCAACGTCTTTGGTGATCCTGGAACAACATCAGATTTAAGGGACAAGTTTACAGTTTTTGCCAAGTCTAGGGTTAGGTGCTTCTACATCAGTGTTATTCTTCTATCGTTTCTCTCTGATTTTAGGGATAAGTTATGGGTAGGGTTAGGTTTAGGGTTAGAGATAGGGTTAGGGCATGTTTTTGGACAGGAATGTTGTTCCAGGGTCAATAAAATATGTTGATCCAGGAACACAACTCCTCCTCATGGCTACAAAAATACTGAATAAATGCGCCCATTTGTGTGCATATAAATGAAGTGGCCATTAATGTACAAATGTGTTTTTAGTGGCACCGGAAACTACAGAGGACTACACAGTTGTGATCGCCGTGATAGTGTCGGTGTGTACGATCATTCTGCTGGCAGTGCTCATCCTCATCTTGTGCTATAGAAAAAAACTGACAAGTAAGCAAATCCAATTTATATTTCTCTTAAAAGTTCCTTTTAAAACTCTCCTGCAAGTTATTAAACCAATGAAGAGAGAAGTTTTTCAGTGCTTGCCATAAATTGGACCAAGAGCAAGGACACATTGTAGTAGGTTGAGCTGTCAGCAGTAAAGGGCAGTTTAAAGGCTTTAATGCATCATTCACCTGCCATGCAAACTGCTTACACATCATTTAGGAAAATGGATATACCGTTAAAGATGGAAAACCTATTAACAGTGTCATTGTTCAAAATGTTCTTTGTTTTTATCTTTCTTTACTCATTATTTGTTAAAGTGCACATTATTAGTGGTTAAATTAGAGAGATATTCTAATAGTACCTATGAAAAAAAAAAATGGAAATATATCACAGCTCACTCTCTGTGCTTTAAAATGCCATTCAGACTTTTTACAGCTCAATTTTGTACATGAGTTATTACATACTGACAGATTTCAACATGGGATTGTTTAAATGTTTCACTACTAAAACATTCAATATGAATGTACTTGATAAAATAATGTTTTAAGAATATTATATTTTGTAGGATGTTATAACATTTATAGCATGATATTCAAGAAGAGTTTAAATCAAAACCATATTTTGACCTGTAAAATCCTTTATTTGTTATATGCAATATATTATTTTTAATATATATTTTATTGTATTATACAGTGGGCAGTGAATGTCAAATGTGACTCTGGATTTACAGTCTCTTATCCTCTTGTTGCACCCGCTACTAAGATGTCATAGTTACTATTCAGGCTTGCTAGTTGACTAGTACCGCCTGAGGCTAGAACCAGAAATATCAAGTTACATGTGGTACATATTTTATTCTTTTTTTCTTTTACAGAATTGAGCTCTGAAAATAAAGTCAGGTAAGACTTGTAAGAGAGGTAAGAGTTGTTTTTGTAGATCACACCTGACTTTTCTCTTCTGAATGGAAAAAAATGATCCATAAGTGACAGAAGTCTTAATCTTTCTGAACACTGCATATCCTCTACTTATCCCAGTTATAAAATGCTAACACTAACAAGGTACAGGCATAATGTACAAAGACAATCATATCACACTACTGTACTCAGGGCTTGACATTAACACCCGCTAGATGCAGGTGGATTTCAGCAGTGGAGTGTAACACAGTCACTCCTATAGCCACTTTGGGGGGTTGAATTTTATATATAATATACATTTTTCAATTGTAGTCTTTTAAAAAGGCATCTGAAATAATGAACTACACCGATCAGCAAGTGAACATTTTGTCCTCAAAGTTGATGTGTTAGAAGCAGGAAAAATGGGCAAGCGTAAGGATTTGAGCGAGTTTGACAAGGGCCGAATTGTGATGGCTAGACGACTGGGTCAGAGCATCTCCAAAACTGCAGCTCTTGTGGGGTGTTCCTGGTCTGCAGTGGTCAGTATCTTTAAAAAGTGCTCCAAGGAAGGAACAGTGGTGAACCGGCGACAGGGTCATGGGCGGCCAAGGCTCATTTATGCACATGTGGAGTGAAGGCTGACCCGTGTGGTCTGATCCAACAGACGAGCTCCTGTAGCTCAAACTGCTCAAGAAGTTAATGCTGGTTCTGATAGAAGGTGTCAGAATACACAGTGCATCACAGTTTGTTGCGTATGGAGCTGCATAGCTGCAGACCAGTCAGGGTGCCCATGCTGACCCCTGTCCACCGCCGAAAGAGACAACAGTAGGCACGTGAACATCAGAACTGGACCACGGAGCAATGGAAGAAGGTGGCCTGGTCTGATGAATCACGTTTTCTTTTACATCACGTGGATGGTCGGGTGCGTGTGCGTCGCTTACCTGGGGAACACATGCACCAGGATGCACTATGGGAAGAAGGCAAGCCAGCGGAGGCAGTGTGATGCTTTGGGCAATGTTCTGCTGGGAAACCTTGGGTCCTGCTATCCATGTGGATGTTACTTTGACACGTACCAACTACCTAAGCATTGTTGCAGACCATGTACACCCTTTCATGGAAACGGTATTCCCTGGTGGCTGTGGCCTCTTTCAGCAGGATAATGCTCCTGCCACAAAGCAAAAATGCTTCAGGAATGGTTTGAGGAGCACAACAACGAGTTTGAGGTGTCTCAATCCAATCGAGCATCTGTGGGATGTGCTGAACAAACAAGTTCGATCGATGGAGGATCCACATCGCAACTTACAGGACTTAAAGGATCTGCTGCTAATATCTTGGTGCCAGATACCACAGCACACCTTCAGGGGTCTAGAGGAGTCCATGCCTCGACGGGTCAGGGCTGCTTTGGCAGCAAAAGCGGGACCAACACAATATTAGGAAGGTGGTCATAATGTTATGCCTGATCAGTGTAAGTGCAATGTAGTGTTAAAAATATAGATGCATATTAACACTGAAATATTTTAAATGCTTCCAATACTCATTTTCCACAGAATAAACACACACTACCAGCTGCTCTCTCTCTCTCTCTCTCTCTCTCTCTCATCTCTCCGACAGTGAGTTGACACACAAACCCTCCTCCCCTCACTCGTTTAATTTGCTCTGGATGAATATTGTTAGTGTTACAAGGCTTGAATTTCAGCATGGGATTGTGCATATTGTGCATTATTTTATTAATTTCCCCAGATTTTGTGCTGCTTATTGCTCTTAAACAGTCAAATACACACAAAATAATGTCAAAATGCAGGTCATGGCGAGCTTTCATGTAAACACAGTCAGTTATGTTTGAAGTGAGCATAAATAGTTGAGAAAGAAAACGCATGTGTAATGGATCCGTGCGTCAGGTCTTAAAGTGACAGCAGCCTAATAAACCTGCTGCCAAATTGTGAGATAATATTAAAAATATCTATAAGGCAGTTTTTCCCCATGGTATCGATGTCAAAATTGTAGCCAGTGAAAATGCTGAGTGGCTAGTAACTTTGGAAAACCACTAGTCACAGTGGCTGGTGAGCAAAAAAGTTAATGTCAAGCCCCTACTCTAGCGTTCCTTTCTGAACAACATAGCCACTGACTCTTATGTTGTATTGAGAAAAAAAACTGTTTATTGTATTGCATTTGTCTTTCCAGCTCCTCTTCATGGACTGTCAATTTAAGCAGTGAGAGGAGGTGCGTTTCTGATGAAACCAGAGGAAACGTGAACCCAGGATACAACGCTGAAGACGTAACAAGTACTAGCACCAAAATACAGAATCAACAGAACACCCTGATGTGTTAAACAAAATTATATGGGGATAATTCCTGCTTTATTTAATATATTTTCACAGAAATTAAACAAAAAGGCAACACACTTTATGGGATATCAAATATACACTAACAAAAAGCCTTTGCTACAATAATGGCTTTTTGGACTATATTTTGTGCAGCTTTGCTTCTTGTGTAAATATATCCTGTTTTATAGAAATAGGTAAAATGGTTCTAATGATTCAGGGTTATTATAGTTAAA
This sequence comes from Ancherythroculter nigrocauda, assembly GCA_036281575.1. Lineage (NCBI taxonomy): Eukaryota > Metazoa > Chordata > Actinopteri > Cypriniformes > Xenocyprididae > Ancherythroculter > Ancherythroculter nigrocauda. The sequence continues at coordinate 144,385 of VTFQ01000631.1, forward strand.
GTGCCTCTCTTATGCTTTTTCAGATATTACCTTTCATGTAGTGTAATATAGGTGTTTGTGAATGTAAAAAGTCTGTAAAGTTTAAAGGATCAGATAAATGCAGAGTTATTGTCTTCCAGTCCCAGAAAAAAGAACCGATTCTGAACTGCCTGAAATGAGTCATCAGTAATTTCAGTCTTACTTCCTGCTCGAACATAAATAGGTTTGTAACAAATTTGCTTAATGCCAGCCATGTCTACTTTGACCCTCAAACACTGTAGGTGTAGCTGAGACTAGAAGAGATTGATTCATGTTGTTAGCATGTCGAGAAGACACTGTTTTCTGTGCTTTGAAACAAATTCATTTTACATGCACTTTCAAAGGATGAGGACTCACGCTGGAATTGATACGGTAAATTGATACTGATACTGATGCCATCATTAGTGTTCGTATCACTGTGTGTCAAGTGCTGAGGAAGATCCAGAGCTGAAATTCAGATTTGGTCATGGGATTTTGGATTCTGACCAATCACAACAGACTGGGTCATCTGACCGGGGTTTAGAGAGACAGAATCTTTGATCAAACCATTTCAGATACTGTGAGAAAAGAGCTGATGCTGCAAAATATTATGAGAAAATTAGTGTTTTTTGACCTGGTTGCATGAAAACCTGTTGTAGGAGACAACAAAACAAAATTAGGAACCTTTAAAATAGCATATTAGGGGCATTTTAACTAAACTTTAACTAAAGCTGTAAAAACATTTTCATTACTTTAAATTAAATCAATTTTAACTGAAATAAAATAACAATATATTTAGTCAGGTTTCCACTTAAAACTACAGAAGAGGATTAGGGCCAAGCAATAATAAAAAAATAAAACCATCTCGAGATTAAAGTTGTTAAATTTCGAGAAAAAAGTCAAAATAAAATATTGAGAATAAACTCATTAAATTATGAGAAAAAACACGTTAAATTTCAAGAAAAAGGTCGAGATAAAATGTTGAGAATAAACTCATTAAATTACGAGAAAAAAATTGTTAAATTTCGAGAAAAAAAGTCAAGATAAAATGTTGAGAATAAACTCGTTAAATTATGAGAAAAAACTCGTTAAATTACGAGAAAAAGGTTGAGATAAAATGTTGAGAATAAACTCATTAAATTACGAGAAAAAACTCGTTAAATTTCGAGAAAAAGGTCGAGATAAAATGTTGAGAATAAACTCGTTAAATTACGAGAAAAAACTCGTTAAATTTTAAGAAAAAAGTCACGATAAAATGTTGAGAATAAACTCGTTAAATTACGAGAAAAAACACGTTAAATTTCAAGAAAAAGGTCGAGATAAAATGTTGAGAATAAACTCGTTAAAGTACAAGAAAAAACACGTTAAATTTCAAGAAAAAGGTCGAGATAAAATGTTGAGAATAAACTTGTTAAATTACGAGAAAAAACTTGTTAAATTTTAAGAAAAAGGTCGAGATAAAATGTTGAGAATAAACTCATTAAATTACGAGAAAAAACACGTTAAATTTCGAGAAAAAAGTCGAGATAAAATGTTGAGAATAAACTCATTAAATTACGAGAAAAAACTCGTTAAATTTCGAGAAAAAGGTCGAGATAAAATGTTGAGAATAAACTCATTAAATTACGAGAAAAAACTCGTTAAATGTTGACAATAAACTCGTTAAATTACGAGAAAAAAGTCGAGATAAAATGTTGAGAAAAAAGTCATTAAATTACGAGAAAAAACTTGTTAAATTACGAGAACAAATTCGTTAAATTATGAGAAAAATGTTGTTAAATTTCGAGAAAAAAGTCGAGATAAAATGTTGAGAATAACCTCGTTAAATTACGAGAAAAAAAACGTTAAATTTCGAGAAAAAAGTCGAGATAAAATGTTGAGAATAAACTCATTAAATTACGAGAAAAAACTTGTTAAATTACGAGAACAAATTCGTTAAATTATGAGAAAAATGTTGTTAAATTTCGAGAAAAAAGTCGAGATAAAATGTTGAGAATAAACTTGTTAAATTACGAGAAAAAACTTGTTAAATTTTAAGAAAAAGGTCGAGATAAAATGTTGAGAATAAACTCATTAAATTACGAGAAAAAACACGTTAAATTTCGAGAAAAAAGTCGAGATAAAATGTTGAGAATAAACTCATTAAATTACGAGAAAAAACTCGTTAAATTTCGAGAAAAAGGTCGAGATAAAATGTTGAGAATAAACTCATTAAATTACGAGAAAAAACTCGTTAAATGTTGACAATAAACTCGTTAAATTACGAGAAAAAAGTCGAGATAAAATGTTGAGAAAAAAGTCATTAAATTACGAGAAAAAACTTGTTAAATTACGAGAACAAATTCGTTAAATTATGAGAAAAATGTTGTTAAATTTCGAGAAAAAAGTCGAGATAAAATGTTGAGAATAACCTCGTTAAATTACGAGAAAAAAAACGTTAAATTTCGAGAAAAAAGTCGAGATAAAATGTTGAGAATAAACTCATTAAATTACGAGAAAAAACTTGTTAAATTACGAGAACAAATTCGTTAAATTATGAGAAAAATGTTGTTAAATTTCGAGAAAAAAGTCGAGATAAAATGTTGAGAATAAACTCATTAAATTATGAGAAAAAAGTCGTTAAATTACGAGAACAAATTTGTTAAATTACGAATTTGTTCTCATATTTTAACGACTTTTTTCTCATAATTTAATGAGTTTATTCTCAACATTTTATCTCGACTTTTTTCTCGAAATTTAACAACTTTAATCTCGAGATGGTTTTATTTTTTTATTATTGCTTGGCCCTAATCCTCTTCCGTATAAAACAAGTGTAAAAATGCCAGCGAAAAAAAAGAAAGTACACTTTTTTTTTTCTCCTATTCTTAAAAGATTTCTTAAAAAGACCACAAAACAAGCCTCACTTGTTTAACATCTTAATATGTAAATATATCTTGCTTTAGATATTTTACTGGATAAGAGACAAGCATACATAATATGATGTTTGTATATTTGTCCCACAATAAGAGCTCATTGGACAGTGTAAGTTCTGTCTGTAAGATTTTAGGCAGTGTAAAGTCACACACAACTGCTCTTCACCCGCAGGTTCAGGACACAGTGACCTCAGGAATAGAGCTGACAGCACGATACACATCATCAGCCCTCCACGGGTAAGAGGAGAGAGAATTACTGCCTCTGCATTATTCACAACTAGTGATGGGTTTTCTGACACCTCAGTGTAAAGTCTTCTGCCCCATACCTTGGGAAAACGCTGATGTCTCTATTACTGTGTGGAGGAATATTCAGTCAAACATTTAAACACTGTGTAATGAGCTTCACCTCCATAACCCATTATGTTTAAATAATTCATAATGCAAAGTTTTCCTGATTAATGCTAATTTGATGCTGGGTCATTTTCAACCTTTTAATGTTTAAGCATTTTATTTGAAATGGTTACTGTTGAATAGGGTTGCAAATTTATGAGAATTTTCAAAGCTGGAAACATTACATGGAAATTAATGGGAATTAATGGGAATTAATGAGAATAAACAGAGAATTTGCAAAATTGCAGGTTAGCCTATAACAGGGTACTTAAATGTAGTTGAAAAAAACATCTTACAGTATAAATTTGGTTAAAACAACCAGATTTAATGCAATTTCAGTTGAATTTTTACCCTGCATATTCCTCAATCACAGTCACACAGCACACTACTGACTGCAGGGCTTTTGAGGCCACACCCCCTGCATACACTGTGCATTCCCCCAGTCCATAACATGCACATTTGATCAAAAATACAGAAAAAAAAAATGTAATGTTGTGAAACATAACTACAATTTAAAATAATGGTTTTCTATATTAATATACATTAAAATATAATTTATTTCTGTGATGCAAAGCTTGATTTTCAGCATCATTTCTCTAGTCTTCACTGTCACATGATCCTTCAGAAATCATTCTAATATGTTGATTTGATACTCAATTATCAATGTTGGAAACAGTTGTGCTGCTTCATATTTTTTAATAACCTGTGATACTTTTTTTCAGGATTCTTTGATGAATACAAAAGAACAGCATTTATTTAAAATAGAAATATACACTACCATTCAAAATTGTGGGGTCAATAATTTTTTAATACTTTTATTCAGCAACTATGTGTGAAATTGATAAAAAGTGATATTAAAGTGATATTGTTAGAAAATATTTCTATTTTGAATAAATGCTGTTCTTTTGAACTTTTTATTAATCAGTGAATCCTGAAAATAGTGTTACAGTTTCCAAAAAACATTAAGCAGCACAACTGTTTCCAACATTGATAATAACTGAGTATCAAATCAGCATATTAGAATGATTTCTGAAGGATCATGTGACACTGAAATAAATATCACATAACAATTGCTGCAATAAAAATATATTTATTTTACATATTTACTAAATTAAAATTAATTAAATGCTAAAAAGAAATCTGTTATTTCATGTTATGACCAAACAAAATGTTTATATTTGTTTGCATATGATACATTTTATATAAATATTATACATTTATATAAATTTCCCAAAATCTCCAATTAATTTCCATAAAATCTCATAAATTGACATAAATTCCTGTTAAGTTTCCAAATTGGAATTTTTCCAAAATTCCCCAGGTTAAGTTCCCGTGGAAAGTTTTTACCGGGAACTTTCCGTCCCTTTGCAACCCTACTGTTGAACTCTTAAAAAATCATATTTTCTCACCTCAGGCTGAAACTACTAAGGCCATAACAATCATAAACATTGGAGGACCACAATCTCAGGATGATAAATTTCAATAAATGCAAAATTTTGGTAAATTAGATTTTTAAAAACTTCTCATGAATGGGAACTTAAGAATGGGTCGATATTCCAGTGTAAACCAAGCATTTAAAAGTATAAAGTTTTATTTAAAGTCCCATTTTTAAAGTCCACTTAAAACTCATCTTTGATCACCAAAATGACAAAGTTTTTTCTTGTGAAAAATTTCTTCATGCCTTAAAATAGCTTTAATGTAACTCTACACCCTTGCTTCATTTAATATATGATCTATGAATATGCAAATTAGCCCCACCTCCACTCGCTTATGCCAGCTCAGAGATCCACTCGGTCAACTCACTGAGGTAAACGGTCATGGTTAATGATATGCTGAAGCCTGCCAGCACGTTGACGTGATTGGTTACAAGGTAGTTTGTGACGTTATAGAAACACCAGCGATTTCAAACCGTGTTTTTGAAACTGTCTTTGCAGTTTTAAAGAGAAAATACTCTGACTGATGAATTTGCACATGGTTTGTCTTAAAGCATAGACACAGACATATAAATAACATTAAAAAATGTATTTTGGAATAGTCAGTAATTTTGGAATAGTACGCTCATTCATCAAATATTGTTCCTCAACAGGTTCCTGATATTGTCATTTTCAGCTATCAAAATCAGAAAGAGGAAGATGTTTCGAACTTGTACTGCAAGGAAGCAAAGAAGACAGTCCGAAGGGTCACTACTGTTTGACCTCAGGGTCAACCCATTGCAAGCAAGGCTGTTTACATACTGCTGTTTTGGACCAGCTTTCTGCTCAGAGAGAAGCCACAAATTCAATCTGGCATTACTGTTACTCTACAAAGGTCATATCTGCTGATGTCAACTGCATGCAAACATTGTCATACAGCCATTTTTTTTTACTTTAAAAAGCATTTTTGTGGATCAATATTTTACACATCAGTATTGATAACGGTATTGCCATTTTTTTTCCCGAAAAGAAAATAAGTGTTACAGTCCATATAGTGTACTTCAAGTATTGATTGGTATACTGCGTAAAAACCTTGCGTATCCCCCCCAAAAAAATTCTCAGATGGTTTAGGGTTCAAATTAGGAGAAATGTGCGATTTTTCTTTCTCGTGTTTTTCTGGCTGTGCGTCAGTCATGGATGGCAACTCCTGAATAAATTAGGGTCACCCTCAGTAAGTCACACAAAGCTGTCGTGATATGAGAGGGCGATAACATAACCCTTTTGTTTTTGTTTGGGTCTCCAGACCAGTGTTATCTTTCCTAGACCTGCTTGTGTTACTGAGGTTTTCATTTGCCATTCACAAGTGGTGGATTGATGTCAGGGTCAAGCAGACTGTTTCTCTGGGGTGACTTACACAGGCCACTGTTTGTCTTTCAAAGACTTCTGCATCATTGCTTCTGAAGTCTGTTTCCCTTCTCTCTCCCGCTCTCTTCTTGTTTTGGCATTTCCCACAGAGGATGTCTTGATTGCCTCGCTCTGTTCTGAGAAAATGTTGTTGCAATGCAGTATTTGAGACATGATAGGTAATAAACGTGGTATTCTTCTACAAATTTTCATTGTTTCTGTAATCGTTCTGTAAAAGTGTCATTTGTTCCCTATGATGCATCCATTTGTAGAAAACATTTAAATCTTTTTAAAGGATTAAAATAATAAAAAAAGACATTCATGATATCACATTTAATTCCATATACTAATATACAGTGAATATTACAGTGTGTCTCAGAAGCACATTTTTGCTATATCTGGCACATACAGCATTAGAAGCAGGCACTGGCTGCAATCATGTAAATGAAAGCATCTAATCATGAGCATAAATATTTATTCATGCATATTAGAGCCCAGCCACCACATAAAGGTTTTCGCCTCCAAACAATGATTCAGTCTTTATGTAATTGACCTCAGCTGAATGAACCCTTTTGGAATCAGTCACGGTACTTTGAAACAATTGCAGCCTACTTTGTGCAGCGCAATTCACTGCAAAGCTGATGAATAACTTAGCATGTCTTCTCTGTGATTGCAATGCAATCTACTCTAGTGCATCCTTACAACGGGGCATTTAAGTGCTTCCAAAGTCAGTTAGGTGCCACTGTATTAAGTGACTGGCCATCAAAGGGAATTGGAGACAGGAGCTCTTGACATGGTGCTGTTAGCATAATTAAGGTCAACCTAATTAGTAGATTTGTGCCTCTTAAAATCCGATGAGTAGGAAATGCAGAAAAGCTTTACATTTGAGATCTATAGCGTTCTCTTTTATGTGCAAACTCAGTGTGAGTGGGAGAAGTTCAGAGAATGGCCACCTTGTGAATTCAGGCTAACAGCAGAACACTTGAAGCCTTGTTTCGCTTCCCAAAGCGAACAGCCCTGTCTCACTAAATACACTTCAAGTAACCCAGAGTTTCATCACAGTGAATGCGTACCGACAAATCCAAACCAACAGTAACTTTGCTGGGGGACAAAAGTTCTTCCTTGAAGCTCGGGGTATCAAACTCAACATGTTTGCTCCAATTACTCATGCAGGCTCCAAAATGTACACTCAGCGTGTGACAAAAATAAAAATAGGCTTTGCCAACAAAAAAAAAGTTCCTGGCTAGAGTTCCTGGAGGGCCAGTGTCCTGCAGAGTTCGGCTCCAACCTGTCCCAACACACTGGTCTGGAAGTCTACTAGTAATCTTGAAGACCTTGAATAGCTGGTTCAGTTGTGTTTAATTAAAGGGGACATGTCATGAAAATCTGACTTTTTCCGTGTTTAAGTGCTATAATGGGGTCCCCGGTGCATCTACCAACCCAGAAGACATGAAAAAGGACAACCTAGCAACTTTGTCTTGGTAAGCCTTTCTCTGCAAGCATGTGAAAAAACAAGCCGCTCGGATTTCTCTCCCCTATTGACGTAAGAAGTGGATCTTATAATATTACTGTCCCTTAATCTGTATGTTTCCACCCACGGTGCCACCATTTTGTTTTTGGAAGCAACAACATTGTACCAGTTCTAATGCCATGGCAAATGTTTGAGTGTTAGTAGAAAGTGTTGCTGCAATGTTGTCATTTTACGCCGGACTGCTTCACAAATTCAACGCTGGATTTGCACAAAAGATGAACATGACGGCACATGCTAGTGGATGAGTTGAATCAACTCCACAACAACTACATAAATGTATCCACTAACCATTCAGAAACATCCAGTTTCATTCTAAAAGTTGTAACTTCTTCCTGAGTCTCTCCATCAGTGTCGACTCCGGTTTGAACAATGTAAGGCTGAACACCGTTACTGACAATCCTCATTTTGGCTGCGTGAGATTCTCCAGCTTTGTTGTTGTTGAGCTGTTAAAGCTCCGCCCTCTTCTGGAAAGGGGGCGGGAGCAGCATCTCATTTGCATTTAAAGGGACACACACAAAAACGGCATGTTTTTGCTCACAACCAAATAGGGGCAAATTTGACAAGCTATAATAAATGATCTATGGGGTACTTTGAGCTGAAACTTCACAGACACATTCTGGGGACACCAGTATCTGATATTACAGTTCATCTTGTGAAAAGGGCATTATAGGTCCCCTTAAAGATTTGATCTAAAGGTGTGTTCATATTGGATTTATGTAATTATGTAGATTCTGGCTTGAAAAAGTGTTTGTCAAACGACTTGACTGCTGCAACGTCATGCTGGAACAAAATGTCAGCGCTTCAGCAGTAAAATATAGTTAAGAACTTATATTTGATTGACTGTTGGTAATGTCTTAATGCAAGAATAATCTGAATTAAAGACATACAATACAGTTTAATATAGTTAGCACAGAGCTTAATAACTTCTGACCTGTGTATAAGCTTATTAATAAGGCATTTGCATAAAGACTGTTACTTGTTGTATTGTGGTTTGTCTGTTTATTACTCAAATCATACAGTGATGACATAAACCTGTTAGCGTTGCACTGTACCGCCCGCTGTACACATACCTTTCAAGAGATACCAAAACCATGAAAATACTCCAAATGGTTCAAGAACAGCATGCAAATTACTTTTGGTATTTTAGCTGTTTTAGGCATATTTTACAGGAATGCTAAGGGGTTAGTAGTGTTGCAGGGGTGTGTTTCCCAAAAGCATCGTAAGCCAGCTAACATCGCAAATTTTGTTGTTAATTACATAGTTCAAAAATTTGGTGTTTCCCGAATCCATAGTTCAAACGAACATTCACAAACTGCATTGCAAACTTGTGTGGTTGGAGCGACAGCTCTCGAACTGTAGTTAGAAGCATAGTTTCCTGTTTTTATGACATGTGGACTTAATAAATCGTTATCTTTAGCAAAATAAACAAGCTGACATTAAGTACAATGTATATGTTTTATATACAAATGTCATTTACATGTTTTAGTTTGTCAAGAGATTTAAAGCACCATTTTTGGAGAGTGCGCATGTGCGTACGTGCTCTAGTACGTCAGAACAAGCATTTGATTCAGCCTGGATATAAAGCAAAATAACTGAGGAAAAATGAGAACTAGTGCTCTAATGCCATGTCCGTAATTTATAGCAGACATTCTAGCATTAATTAAATCTCAAAAGGATTCATTAGTTATTACTCAACACCTGCGTAACGTCATTCACCACGTGTCTGAACGACAGGTATGCAACCATACAGTTTCGGGAAACAGTCGTGACTAGCTAGTTGATTTGTTCAACGATGCGTCGTACTAGTTCAGCAGCGAGTTATATCGTTGTTTGGGAAGCGCTCTCCAGGATAGTGGCCCTCCAGGAGCAGGATTGGACACTCCTGGTATAAGGAATTGAGACATGGTTAAAAAATGAAGACTGTGATTTTTGCACCCAGAGTGGCACAAAACAAATTTACAAAAATAATGCCTGTTTTCAAACAATATACAGTATTCTATACAACAATAATATCAAAAGGGTAAAAACAAATACAGAAATACAATCAGTACCTGTCATGTGCAGGCAGGGAAGAGTTGAGGATCTAACTGAAAAAGTAGTCTTTAATTATTCAAAACAAAACACACTGGAACTCGGGAACATTGGAAAAACACTACAATGAGACAGCTAAGCATACTAGCACAGTCGTAATTTGCGGGTGGGACATGTAATAATTTTGGTCACTATAATCGTGATATGAAATTTTCACACTGTCCCAGCTGTACGGCATCAGGTCCCTAATGAACGAATAATTGAAAGTATGGGATACCCAGAATAATCAAATATCTCAATGAATACATAACAAATAGTTTAGAAACACAATCTAAATTTAATATCAATTGAATTTGGAGTCAGATTAAGCGCAGAGCTAACGTAAAATTGAAACTAAATTCTAAAAATTAAGTGAACTTCACAGGAGCACTTAAAGGTGCCATCGAACGTTTTTTTTTACAAGATGTAATATAAGTCTAAGGTGTCCCCTGAATGTGTCTGTGAAGTTTCAGCTCAAAATACCCCATAGATTTTTTTTAATTAATTTTTTTAACTGCCTATTTTGGGGCATCATTAACTATGCACCGATTCAGGCTGCGGACCCTTTAATTCCTCACGCTCCCCGCCCCCCGAGCTCTCGACTATAATACAGTGCATAAACAAAGTTCACACAGCTAATATAACCTTCAAAATGGATCTTTACAAAATGTTCATCATGCATACTGCATGCATGCGTCGGATCATGTGAGTATAATATTTATTTGGATGTTTACATTTGATTCTGAATGAGTCTGATAATGCTCTGTGGCTAAAGCTAACATTACACACTGTTGGAGAGATTTATAAAGAATGAAGTTGTGTTTATGAATTATACAGACTGCAAGTGTTTAAAAATGAAAATAGCGACGGCTCTTGTCTCCGTGAATACAGTAATAAACGATGGTAACTTTAACCACATTTAACAGTACATTAGCAACATGCTAACGAAACATTTAGAAAGACAATTTACAAATATCACTAAAAATATCATGATATCATGGATCATGTCAGTTATTATTGCTCCATCTGCCATTTTTCGCTGTTGTTCTTGCTTGCTTACCTAGTCTGATGATTCAGCTGTGCACAGATCCAGACATTAATACTGGCTGCCCTTGTGTAATGCCTTGAACATGGGCTGGCATATGCAAATATTGGGGGCGTACATATTAATGATCCCGACTGTTACGTAACAGTCGGTGTTATGTTGAGATTCACCTGTTCTTTGGAGGTCTTTTAAACAAATGAGATTTATATAAGAAGGAGGAAACAATGGTGTTTGAGACTCACTGTATGTCTTTTCCATGTACTGAATTCTTGTTATTCAACTATGCCAAGGTAAATTCAATTTTCCATTCGATGGCACCTTTAAAAGACAAACACGCATTATACCTTCACCCACACCATTGGATTCCATTGTTTGGCCGACGGGTGGTCCTTACAACAGGGACGAGAAAATTAAATAAACATCAAAATAAGAGTCTTAGGGCAGAAAAAACACAGGCAAACCAGACACTACTGCTTCAAAAAAGTCGGTAAGATTTTTTATGTTTTTGAAAGAAGTCCTTATGCTCATCAAGACTGCATTTATTGGATCAAACATACAGTAAAAACAGTAATATTGTGAAATTGTTCTATTTTAACAGATTTTAAAATTAATGTCAAAGCTGAATTTTCAGAATTTTGATCCTTCAAAAATCATTATAATATGTTGATTTGCTGATCAAGAAACATTTCTCATTATTAGGAACGTTAACTGTTGTGCTGATTAATATTTTTTGTGGAAACGTGATATACTTTTTTTTTAGGATTCAGAATGAATTTAATTTATTTCTTTCCTTTTTCTTTAAAAAATCTTACTTTTGAATGGTAGTGTCTTTAACAAAATACAGCTTCCTGGACAGCAAGAAATATTTATGGTTGATGCATTTTCTCGATTAACCTGCTATCGGCAAAAAGAGTTTTTACTGTAGCAAAGCTAATAAGCAGAGCGCACTGAAGCACAAAAACAAAGACACAATTATGACATTGCATTTTATTCATTTGTGTATGTGTACATGTGAGTTTCTTTTTTTCCCTGCGGAGCTCAAGACAATGTTGCTGCAAATGGCCTTTAATTGAAAATCACTACTTTATGTTGCTCAAATATCTCTCATCACAAAGCTCTGTTGACGGCCTCACATCTCATTTCTTGGGTGCCACTGGGATGTTACTAGATTCTACATTCACAACAGTACAATAACTAGCAATTATGCAGCAGTCAGAACATAGTACAACACAATCCTGGAGTGAGCAGAAGGTGGAATATCAGAGTCTCACCTGTGGCAAAATGCTTTGAAACACATTTAAAATGCTGAGAAGTCTATTGTGTCCCCCAAAAAAATGCAGGAGAAGAGAGTTAACATGGAACATCGACTCGGATACAATTGCTTTGGGCCATAAGCAGCCATGTAAAAAACAACTGAATTACTCAGCAAGGATTTCACGCAATTTCATATTTATAATATTGGTTTGGACAGTTATAAAAAGGTAGGCTAAAGGTTGTATAATAGCAAAACTGACAAGCATACACACAAGCTAATCTAAAATAAAATCTTTTCTGGCTCCTTTTTGGTCATAGTAATAATGTTTTTAAACATATTTTAAGAAGATACTATCATATTCCATAGAGAATGGTATGTGAATCATTCAGAACCATCTAACACCATCCGGGACTCTACTTTTAACTCTCTACCGACAATCACACTACCTCCGATATATGTGAGGTCATCAAAAAAGTGACACTGTTGATAGATCAGCACTTAATTTAATTCAAACCCCATTCTGATAACAGATCATTTAGCTAAAAAGCTTTGCCAGACCCCTGCTTGTCCGAGGGCAGTTTAACAGGACCATTTGCATATGTGGCGCTGCACCCCATCTGTCAGAGCTGGGCTCAGATGGCACACACAGAGGCAGACGGCTGGCCAAACGCAGGCTGTCATTTCAGCAAATAAGTCTCTCAACTCCTTTAGACGTCCCCTGAAATTCCCTGTCCTGATAAATGGGACTGTGTTAGTTTTTGGCAGGCAGAGAGGTTGAAGTTGCAGTTACATAAAATTTAGCTGCGACAGCTTCTGCGATCTAATAGAATTTCGAGCAGATTGCACTTCTGATACATTTTTATGTCAGTATAATGGTGTATAATGTCACTATTTATTGCCCCTGTCAGCAATTAAATTGTGTGACTAAAAGCAAAACTATTCTATCACGGACCCCACAGGACATATTTATTTACAATAATTCAAACATACTTTGATGAAACGATTATTAAGTTCTTTGGCTTCAAATGTTTCAGTATTTACAAAAAAATTAGCAACCATCAACATATCAAGCACTTAATTGTATTGAATTGCTCTTGTACTGTACTTCAAATCTTTAAAGTATATTTAAAAAAAAAAAAAATAGTACTTGCAGATAATATAACTTAAGTGTGCTTAAGAAGAAAGTTCACTTTCATGACTGTTTCTTAAAGGGATGGTTCACCCAAAAATGAAAATTTGGTTACACTTTATTTTAGTGCCGTAGTCACATTGTTATTACTCAAATAAGTACTGAGTACTATCAATTAACTACAAGTACTTACTATAGAGTTACAGTTAGGTTTTGGTTTAGGGTTAAGGCCTCGATATACTTCAAACGAAATCGAAGAACGAACTGATGTGACGTCATTTAGAACAAAATCAGGCCAAAACGAAGTTCGTTTTGTGTTCTTTTTGGAAGTTCGAAACGGCTTGCCAAAGCGAACTCTCAGGAAAAGTTCGCTCCAGCTGCAAAACACCTACAAACTACCATTGGTCAGTGACGATAACGTAACAGGAGGTGTGCGCTGAGGCTCCGCCTTCACTCGCGTGGGACCCGTCTTTGACTCATTTCATCTGTTGAGTTCGTTGAGGTAAGAGCTCCGCGGGTGAAAACATGAACACACTGGATAGCCGCTTTATAGTACAAAAGTTGTGCTTCTGATGAAATGAGGCACTCACACTGTTTTTCATGTTTGATACTGTAATGCTGCTTGATTTTAAGCAATCTATTGAATAAAGTGCTATATAAATAAACGTGACTGGAGTGCTAATTTGCAGAGCTCGTGCTAACATACCCATGTTGTTATGATCAGATGCTTTTCTTATGCTTTCTATAAAAAATGCTTGCTGTTTTCTCATTTTTGTTGTGTTTATTTTGTTACTGAGAAGAAAGTGTACAGCACATAAGTGTGGGCGGCGTCAGTTGTTCGTTTACAGTATATTGCTGGTCATTCAAACTTCGTTTTGTGAAGAACGAAAAAGAACTTCGTTTGAAGTATATCGGGGCCTTTAGTTACTTGTAGTTATACATAATTTACCGTTATTACTACAGTAAGTACATGTAGTAACATGTAACTACGGCACTGTAAAATAAAGTGTTACCGAAAATTGTCTTCATTTACTCACCTAAATTTCTTTCTTCCACTGAACACAAAAGAAGATATTTTGAAGAATGTTGGTAATTTTTTTGTTGTTTTTTTTTCTCCAGACTATGGAAGTCAATGGGGCCCATAAACTGTTTGGTTACCCATGTTTCTCAAAACATCTTTTGTGTTCACCAGAAGAAAGAAATTCGGAACGACTTGATGGTAAATGATGACAGAATTTTAATTTTTGGGCAAACTTTCCCTTTAAGTGCATTTTCAAAAAGTGTTTTTTTTTTTTTTTTTTTTTTTTTTGTAATAATGTCAAATTAAAAGTTTTACTTTATACTATAAATTTTACTTTTAATAATCTTTTGTCATGCTCTAAAGATGTACACTTATTTTGATGTGTTGACTAACATACTAAGCACACAATTATAATTTTAATGCGAGTGTTATCTTGATAATACAAAGTTATTATAATTTAAATATACTAAATTGCAACTTTGCCATTAGAAATGTGCTATTACAATATATAAAATACATGGAATACAAGTTTAAATAGAAATTACATTAAACTATATTCATCATAAAATGTTTGTCTGTACATTCAAGTAATTATGAAACTTCATATAAATATGTACTTAAGTCCTACTTAAGTGGGTCAAAAAAGCACCCTTAAGCTAATTTAAATGAATTTAATATAAATTTAAACTATAATACATTTTAATTTAATTGTAAATAACATGCAGTTATGTGTACAAAACATTCAGTTTGTACTTAAGTATATTCTTTTGAAGTTCATTATTTCCGAAATAAGCACTTTTAAAATTATGCTAAAGTCTACTTATTTTCACTATGGCAACTTCTTATAAAATGTACAAACCATATTGATGATTGATTTTAATCCCTTTAAGTCCCTTTAAGACAATTCATTTCACTCGACGGCCATCTTTGAAACGCCTCTCGGGCATTCAAGTGCAGCTCCTATCTCTTTGAATGGGGAAACATCAAATTCTCCAAATCTGTTTGCCAAGCTTTCGATTAAATTTCATATTTGAAATCACCAATGAAATCTGAGAACAACTGTCTCTTAAATTTTGATTCTAAATGCTTAAATCATGACTAAAAACGGTATTTTTCAGGCTGGATCAAGCTAATGCGCATGCGCAGTACTAAATGCGCGTCTCTTGTGCCTCATTTCGGAGGCGCACGTCTGACTGTTTCTATAGGAACCGGAGCTTCTAACTGCCGCTGCAGTGAAGCGATAACATTACCAATTGGCGATTGGCTATTTTTTAGAAGGCGGGACTTATTCCGCCATATTGCGCGTTGGACTTTCTCCCATTCAAAACAATACAAGTGACACATCTTGTGTTATTCTATAGTATTTGTTTTAATATCTTATGATTGATACAATCCACCAATGGATGAACTTCCCTTTTATATTACATAAATTTCAAGACTAGCATACATTTCCAACCTTGTTGCTATCAAATCTTAACATGAGTTAGCCTCATGTTACTTACCTCATGTAATTTCATGCTAGCTAGCTAACAGCTACACAAGATTTTAAAAATGCAACCATTTGCATCAAAATGCAATTGCTTTGTCTAGAAAAAAAATCATTGCTTATTAAAAAACATCAATAATACAAGGTAAAATTAATCAATATTAACTACTGGATGATTCTGGATGATGGATGATAAGATGTTATTACATTGGCTCTCTGGAATGCTTGATTCTGATTGATCAATTTTACATTGTTTTTCTATACTGTGTCATGGTTATGTGGACTTTATTTTGACATTCTATTCTGTTTCCTTTAGTTCCTGTCTCTCCACTTTAGTTTTGGTTTCCTTGGTTACTATAGTTTCTGTAGTTATGTATTGCTGTCACTTGTGTCTAGTTTAGTTCTCTTGTTTGCACTGTGTATTTATACCCCCACTTTAGTGCAGTCCCTTGTCCGTTATTGTTAGTGCTTTGTGCTGTTTTTGTTATATATTACTCCTACGATCTCCTACGTGTTCTTAAATACTGTTTGATTTTGGATACTTCTGCATCTAGTTTGTGAGTGCTGACCACGCGCTGACAGAATAACTGACCTCAAATAAGAAAAGAAAAAAGATGGACATACCAGCAGTGCATCACCTCCTCCTCAAGCAAATGGATCGTTCCCTTGAGGACCACACAAGAGACTTTCTAGATCTGGGGTGCCTGACCCACTACCTGGACCATTCCCTCTGCGTGTTTTTTAACACGGGCCTCAATGAGTGGCTCAAGGCACACCTGCCTGGAGTAGGTCCTTGGGGGGCATTTTTTGAATATGTGGAGTGGGTGGAGTGAGTTCACCGTCTGCGAGGAAGAGGAAGAAGATGCCACCAACCCCATGCCCACCACAGACCCAGTGACCAAGCTTGTGGCCACAATGGAATCAGAGCTCGAGCCCACCACAGACCCTATGCTAGAGCCCACTCCTGCTATGGAACCAGAGCCAGCCACCATGTCTGTCCCAAAGCAACAGCCAGCTACCATGTCCATCCCAAGCCAAAGCTTGCCACCATGTCCATCTCTGAGTCAGCGCCTGCTGGTCTGTTCATCCCTGAGCCAGGAGTGGATCACTGGCTCATAGATTGGTGGTCTGCAGATCCAGGTCTCACCCTAGTCCCCACCCTCAAACTTTTTAATTCCCCACCAGTCCCATCCAGCTGTATGGATGATCCGGTTTTGTCCAGAGTTCTTCCTCTTCCATTATTCCCATCCCCTCTTCTGGCTCTGTCCGTATCCCTGGATTCACCTGCTCCGCTGGTGCCGCTCAGCTCTTCGGCACTGGCCCCGCTGCTGACTCTCTCCAGCTCTCTGGCTCTGCCTCTGGCTTCTGCATCACCACCTTGGCCCTATTAGCCCATCAGCGCCGTCTTGGATCTGCACTTCCTTGGCTCCACCGTGGTCTACTTCTCCATCCTTCGAGCTCCATCAGCCTCCCTTATTGATCCTCCAGCTCTGCTTTGGCCAATTGTCCTCTTGGTTCCACTGCTGCACCTAAGCCCTCCACCCCTTCGGCTCTACTGGGCTTCTCCCTTCCTCCAGCTCTGCGTTTTGTCCTCATTCCCATGTCTCCACCTTGGCTCTGTGACATCCTGACGTCACCATGGGCTGTCCTGCTCTTGGCCCCGCCTGGGTCTCTACCTCTTCTGGCTCCGCCTCCTTCAGTCGTTCCACAGGTTCCGCCTGGACTGTCCATAAAGGCTACACCCAGCTCCTCCCCCCGTTGGCTTGTGGGGTCTTAATCTATTGGCTCCTCCAGGGACCTGTCCATCACCAGCTTCTCCACGTCCACCTCCAAGACCCCCAGCCTTCTTCCACTGTTGGACTCTTTATAGCGCAATGATGCACATTCCGGGAGGGGGGTGCTATATCAGGTTTATATTCTGTTATGTGGACTTTTATTTTGACATTCCGTTCTGTTTCCGCTCTGTTTAGTTTTGGTTTCCTTGGTTACTGATTATGTCCTCATTTGTTTTTATAGTTACGTATTGCTGTCACTTGTGTCTAGTTTAGTTCTCTTACACTGCGTCTACAACAGACGCGAGCGTTGCAATGCGGGGCGACAAAAGACAACAGAACTCATTATAATCAGCGATGTTGTCTACACTGGATGCGGCGCAGCACGACAGATCCCTGACAGTAAACTGATGCCTCATTCTACTTATGACGTACTCCAAGCACTTGCGATACTTCTCATAGGAAGGACAAATGGATTTGCAATGGTCGCATTGTCACGTCCAGTGTAGCTTAGCTGTGCGCAATATGACGCATCAATGGTAGCGGTTGTAGACACTGTGTTAGCTGGTTGGCTTAATAATTATGACTGTTTGATTTTGGATACTCCTGCATCTAGTTTGTGCATGCTGACAACACGCTGACAGCTAGCTTCATGTCTCTCATCACTCCATCCATGGTCTCTGTCTCACATGGTAAAATAATGTAAACTGATGTTTTATTTATTTATTTATTTAGAAAGTAGCCAGTCAACATAAATTAAGCCTTTTAGGAGTCAAACAAAACCTCTCTGATACAGGACACCATGCTTACTCTCATAGATATTCATTGGAGAGGAAGGGACATTTGCATGCTTATGTGGCACAGTTTGTAGTTACACAAATTCAATGTTCTATTCTCAAATTTGAAAAAAAGGGGCCGCATTTAAGTGGACTGTAAGTGGATCTTTTAAGATTGCATATGTCATTGGAGAAGTCTGTTGTTTCACCAGAAGATCCAATTATGGCATTTTAATTAAAAATGATGAGGTCTAAATAAATAAATATGGATGCACGGATGAATCATTCACAATAAGATTGATGACATGCATTCAGAAAATTTCATGCTGTAAAAGTACTATAAAAGAGGTCAATACGACTCATGCTTTATATTCTTTATATTCTGCCATATAAATTTAAGTTGTCATTTACTGAAAATCTTGGCATCTGCTCTAGCTTACCTTGGCAAGTTCATGAGAGAAGTAGCAGTCCAAATTGTGTGGGAATCATTCAGATCTGAATGATTCGCAGCTGTTCAGTTCTTGAGTTCATTAGTTCAGCTCACTGTTGTAAATATTAAGGATGGCATCAATTTCAAACCAATTCAAGCCTGATTCAGACTTAAGAATTTTAACAAACAAGAGAATCATGCAGAATGGATTTCATGCGCAGACTTTGCAAGCTCAGAGTGGTATGTTTTTAGGGGCCAAGCACCAAAGGTGCATTGTATCTGTTGGAGTTCTTTTTTTTTCTTTCTTTATTCTTCTTCTTCTTCCTTTGTGCGGCGTGGTGATTTAGTGCTTAAAAAAACGATTGCAAATATCTTTGAAACCGTTAGTGTCATATACATTTTAGATACAATGTTATACACCATTAAATCATGATATTTGTCAGAAAACGATGACAATACAAACTGTAATCGATCACAAAACCATGATTAATTTTTCTAAGGGGCGGTGAACAGCCTTACAGAAGCTACAGTAAACACTTTATCAACACTAATGTTGGCTAGCAGGCCTTTTGTTTACATTGTATCAACAACATAAAACTTAGAAATGGAACTGTTAACAGAAAACGTAACAACAAATAATTAGACATACACTCTAAAAAGTAATTCAGGGGACATGTTACCACAATTTAAAGAAATGGTTGCAAGTTAAAAAATTATAATTTATTGCTTTAATTAAACCTTTTAAGTTGAAAACATTATTTTGTAGAGTTCTGTTGACATAATAATCTTGATCATTACATCAACTTAATATCGTCTGTAATTTAAACTCAAATTTCTGCGTTTATTGGCTTTTTTAAAAAATTAAGTTGTAGTAACTTAATGAAACTGTCTTGATAACTTTCAGAAATTAGGCAGTGGATTTCTAGTTCCCAGCGTGCTTTGCATAGAACTGGTTAAGGAGAATAAATGTTGAAATTAAGTGTTAATTTATTTGTTTTTACTGAAGGGAAAGACCTGTTAGTGTTTAATGGTGTTATGTTTGATGTTTAAAAGAATTTCTGTAATGATGAATTTTTTGTAGTTACCATTGTGCTGGAGAGTAGATACATGAAGGTAAACACTACATTGACTCTATAAGCAATGACTGTGCTAACGCCAGTGACTTAGTAATATCTTACTTGTTTATTAAATGTAAATGTTAAATAAGTTATGCTAGCATGTGCTGTGACAGCTGTTTATTTGAACTGAAATAGATAAGATAAACTGGTTCCAGGGCTACAACTCTGGTAGTTGGAGCGACTTAATTTTTTGAGTAAAACATAAAAAATTGTGTTTATTCTACAAATCAATAAGTCCCTCAAACTCAATTTAGCTTGTTGGTGGAAGTTAAATTCACTCAAAGTTGTCTCAAAAAAAAAAAAAAAAATTGATGCAAACTGTTGCGTTAATTTTTTTTGGTTGAGTCAACACTATTTTTTAGAGTGTACTTACAATTTTTGATCGACAAACAACAGATTGTGGGAACTGCTCCATTTCAGGAGAAGCATTTTTGTAGCCTGCATTGTACTCTCTTAGGAAGCTTTCCTCTGTAAAATGTGCAGCACACAGATAAACGTTGGGGTTAGAATGTTCAGGAACAATGTTTAAAATAAATCTTAACTCTTAAGTTTGTAAGCCTTAGGAAGGCCAAACAAATGAGTTTTGGAAAAGGGGTGTAAAAAACAACATCTCTTTGACATAGCAGGCCTTGCCCCCTTTTTTGCATATTCTGTGGGTGAAGATTTTTGTTTAAATGAGTAGCATTAGCTGTGTCTCATTTCAGAAGCTGTGTCCTCTAGAGGTCGCATTTGTCGGCCGCATATGTCATTGAGGCGGTCTCATGTAAGAAAAGAAACCTTTAGATTACAAAGTAAGAAAGAAATTATAGTATTTTACACCTCACGAGGAATAACAGTCAATTTTATTATGGTTACTTTTCTTAAGTAAGACATCCTTGATAACATCTGCAGCCTACAAATGCGACCTCCAGAGGACACAGCCTCCGAAATGAGACGCAGCTATTGTGACTTGAAAAAGCCCGGAAAAAATATGTTGTAGTCCAAACAAGTAGTTCGTTGTAGTTCTTGGAAAGTGAATTGTGTTAAAGTCCCCCTGTAGTCAATAATTTTATCCCTTAAAACTCATCTTTAATCACCAAAATGACTACAGGGGGACATATATATATATATATATATATATATATATATATATATATATACTGGTATAACCTGGTTCTCTGGAGACTCCCCTGCTAGTTCGCTGATAATGATATGCTAAAACCCGTCGGCATGTTGACGTGATTGGTTACAAGGTAGTTTGCGAGGTCACGAACACCAGCGATTTCAAACCGCGGGTCTTTTTTCCACTGCAGTTTTAAGGAGAAAATACTCAGCAATGGTGTTGACTGATGAATTTGCACATATTAAAACACCACACAGGCATATAAATAACATTAAAAACTTGATTTTCCCCACAGGGGAAATATCTCCCTTATAAATAAAATATCTCCCTTTGTAGTGGACATTGAACTTGGTAACCTTGCAGATATTTTTATGCTCAAACAGCAACATTACACACTGACTAAAGTTGAAAAAGTGAAAAACATAATAGGACCACTTTAATAGCTCACTTTGGGGAAAGATTGTTAGTGAATAATGACTTGCTTTGAGAAATATAGCACATGAGTTAATGGACACTTTTATGATCATTTTTGAAGCTTAAAAGCCTCATCCTCCATTCATTGCATTTGCAACTAGTACAATTCATCAAAATTTATCCTTTTATGTTCCACAGAAAACAGAAAGGTTTACAGGGTAAAAAAAATAATCAGTAATCATGACAGAATTTTCATTTTGATAAAGTAATTCTTTAAATATAATGTCAGTCCATGCTTGTACATAAGCTTAGATAAAAATATCTCCAACAGTGACAGAATTTTTTTTATATTTAATAATATAAATATAATTATTAAAATTTAAAAAATACAGAATTAAATTATGTATTCTCTAAGCTGTATTTATTCACTGTGCTTTGTACACTGTAAAATCCAACAGTTCTAACTAGGTTAAGATTAATTGATTGGTTTGTGTGCCATTTTGTCAAGAAAAAAAAAAAAAAAAGGGTGTGGCAATTCTTAAAGGGTTAGTTCACCCAAAAATGATGTCATTAATGACTCACCCTCATGTCGTTCCAAACCCGTAAGACCTTCGTTCATCTTCAGAACACAGTTTAAGATATTTTAGATTTAGTCCGAGAGCTTTCTGTCCCTCCATTGAAAATGTATGTACGGTATACTGTCCATGTCCAGAAAGGTAATAAAAACATCATCAAAGTAGTCCATGTGACATCAGAGGGTTAGTTAGAATTTGTTGAAGCATCGAAAATACATTTTGGTCCAAAAATAACAAAAACTACGACTTTATTCAGCATTGTCTTCTCTTCCGGGTCTGTGTATATCCACAGTGACGCTGCTTCTTCTTCTTCTACGGCGGTTGGCATCCAGCTTATTGGTGCATTACCGCCCCCTTCTGCTCCGGACAGTGACGCTGATGACGTGTTATGTAGTGCGCCCGAGCTTCGTTTACAGTCTGAGGGAGACGCACGCTTTATTCAAGCTATTCTACATTGTTTGTATTTTGGTATTGCTATATTTTTTAAAATGGTGCGTAGGTGTGCATGTCGTGGATGTCCTAATCGCATCACTGTCCGGAGCAGAAGGGGGCGGTAATGCACCAATAAGCTGGATGCCAACCGCCGTAGAAGAAGAAGAAGCAGCGTCACTGTGGATATACACAGACCCGGAAGAGAAGACAATGCTGAATAAAGTCGTAGTTTTTGTTATTTTTGGACCAAAATTTATTTTCGATGCTTCAAAAACTTCTAACTAACCCTCTGATGTCACATGGACTACTTTGATGATGTTTTTATTACCTTTCTGGACATGGACAGTATACCGTACATACATTTTCAATGGAGGGACAGAAAGCTCTCGGACTAAATCTAAAATATCTTAAACTGTGTTCTGAAGATGAACGGAGGTCTTACGGGTTTGGAACGACATGAGGGTGAGTCATTAATGACATCATTTTCATTTTTGGGTGAACTAGCCCTTTAATAGTTTCCATTTCACTTCTGCAGTTATCTTTCTCTAGTTGCATTCATTAATTTCCCAAAGTCGTCTTGAATGTTGAATTGTTAATACAACTGAAACATTTGAGAGAACATCACATAAGCTGACTTTGTGATTTTCCAAAATGTTTTTGTTTGGAATCACTATTATGGTGATCCGTGTTCCATTTGGTTGGGCACTTGAAAATTCATAATATTATTGTAATTCTCTTTCTATTGTTGCAACAAGAATAATTACAGTTATTTTGTTTCAAAGGAAGGGAAGTAATAAATAGGTTGCTTTTAAAAGATGGCCAAACTTCTAACTAAATCATTAACTAGTCTATTTTTCATGTTGAATAATGATCTTTTAAATTTTTATTGTTAACACTTATGTCATAAACACCTTGTGAAAGTTTAAATTGGGTTGATATAATCCCTCTCTATTTGTGGAATTGACCATGCTTGAGTCACACACAGACTTCAACATTCAACATGCAAAACACAGCAATGGTTACACCAGTGGTAGCTATGCAAACTCAAGAGTAAATCTATTTAAGTTCTTTTTTAGTTACTAGAACTCTAGTGTATGCAAACTATACTAACTAAGCATTTGTCAGTACAACATACTATTCCTATTTCACTTTTTAAAGTAATTGGTCTCCATGCTTTTTTAAGCAAGTCTAACTAATTAGATTTTACAGTACACCTTGTGATTCAAGTGCTCATGGGAAAAGTATGATATATCGTGGAGCGGAGCTGAGACTCTTGTGTTCAGTGATCATCACAGCGTGGCTGCATTGCTTTGGGTCCAGATTTGCTGCAATTTAAAGAAGATAAAACTGCTTTCAATTATTGGCCCCATATTAATGATCCAATTTGCATGAATTACATAGGGTTGCCAGGCATGTTTGGCTTATCTCAGTCTGCACTCTCTCCTACAGCATTAATGATGGGTAACCATAGGCTCTCCCCACAGACGAAAGATATTGGCTATCAATGGCTGAATCTGGGTGAGTGACTCAGATAGACTCTCTTCCTCATGAGGGATATAGATAGATACTTTGATCACTGGGTTGGTGCCTGAGGCGTAACAGAATTATCTGTTATCCTAAAAATATGCCTAAATTTATTTATGTCTAGGCAAATCATTTCACTCCAGACTGCTTTGTGAATAAGGGGCAATACAAGGCAGGCTTCTGCTAAAAAGGTTGTTATCCTTGAGTAACTGCTTATTTTTATGATTTTTGAGCAAATTTCAGTCGATGTGAATGTTAGCCAGTTCCACAACAAATGCGGCTAAAGCTATATTGTCTTAGAAACCAGAGGTCTGTCGTCTATTTTAAACCTTGTTTATATACTGTATAATCACATGTTTGTAAAGAACAGTGTAAAAGGTGATTGTCTTGAAAATTGTGTATATGTTTATTTGCAAAGGCCAGCACATCACATTGCAAAGGCCAGTCTCTCCATCAGTGTCGACTCCGGTTTGAACAATGTAAGGCTGAACACCGTTACTGACAGTCCTCATTTTGGCTGCGTGAGATTCTCCAGCTTTGTTGTTGTTGAGCTGTTAAAGCTCCGCCCTCTTCTGGAAAGGGGGCGGGAGCAGCAGCTCATTTGCATTTAAAGGGACACACACAAAAATGGCGTGTTTTTGCTCACACCCAAATAGGGGCAAATTTGACAAGCTATAATGAATGATCTGTGGGGGATTTTGAGCTGAAACTTCACAGACACATTCTGGAGACACCAGAGACTTATATTACATCTTGTGAACAGGTGCATTATAGGTCCCCTTTAAAAGGAAACGAATCATCATCATAAAGAAAATGAAGCCTTTTATTTATTTAATTCCAATTATTGTCAGTGGATATTCTCCTGATTGAAATACAGACATTTTAACTGTACTACAATATTTGCCATGGTGCTTGAATACTTTGTAGTTTAAAAATATATCGTTATTTTTTTCCCACATTGCAGTAATGAGATTTTGTTGCATTCTTGCAATGAGAATCAGTTGGAGAATTGTGCTTAATTGTCATGAAAATAATGTCACAATGCAAAAAAACAAACCAAAAATAGCAATAGTTATAAAACATGCTTAATATTTAATAATAATTCTTGTTTATTTTTTATTTTGGGATTATGCATTTACAAATTATACATATACATACAAACATGCTTATTTTTTCCTCTCATCAATATTACATTGGGAAGGGTCTCTCCTTCTCCTTCTCATTTGATGTAAGTGGAGAAGATCCGTTACTCATTCTGGAACACAAAGCAATTGACAGCTTAAAGAATCCATGGTGCTCTAAGATACACTTATAACCCAAGATGCCTTCCTTTTCACCATGAGGAATCAAAACATGATTGTGTTGTCAAATATGAAGTAATGTCTGGCAGAATCTCAGAATAGCTGAGGCTGCTGCGGTTGAGGAGGGATTTCTCCTCATCTTCCTCTGCGTACACCCCCAGCTGGATCTTCTGCAGCAGAGACTCTCGTGTGATTTGAATGTGTTGCAGACCCCGATGCAAAAGGGAACAGCTATAGGCTTCTCCTGATGCAGTGTTTATTCTCAGAGTAAACATCTGCAGAAATGCCCATGGTGGAGTCTGAAGGCTTTTGAACAGGAATACAGGAATGGAGGAGAGAATTTTGAATTGCACACATGAGTGGAATGGTTACTTAATATAAATGGAATAAACAGTACATAATTATATCTGGATTGTGGCAAAATATTAGTTTTGTGCTTTTCAGAGTTAAAGTCGACCTGTAGTCAATAATTTTATCCCTTAAAACTCATTTTTGATCACCAAAATGACATATTTAAATGTTTTATTCCTGTGAAAAAAATGTCTTCATGCATTAAAATAGCTTTAATGTAACTCTACAATCTTGCCTCATTTAATATACTTGGATCAATGAATATGCAAATTAGCCCCGCCTCCACATGCTCACACCAGCTCAGAGATCCACTCGGTCATCTTATTGAGGTAAACGCTGCACAGTGGTATCTCACTTCGAACATCGGACACATAACGGTAATTAAAGGGATAGTTCACCCAAAAATGAAAATGTGATGTCAATAATTTTATCCCTTAAAACTCATCTTTGATCACCAGTTAGTGAGGTTAGTGAGGTCTGAAAACACGTTCTGATGACGGAAGTGATGTCTCGCACTCATTGAAGCAAAGCGTGAGACATCACTTCCGTCATAAGAACGTGTTTTCTGACCTCACTAACCGGATGTGCAGGGCAGTTGGACATAGTGGTGTTTTAGAGGTAAAAAATGATATAATGATATAAATACTGTTCGGTTTCTCACACAAACCGGCCGTTTCGTGTCTTAGGACATCAATGTGTCGTCACGAGCCGCAGGGTTTAATTTGGATTTGTCTGTGCATGTTTTTTTGACTCTTATAGATGGAGTTCCCATTGACACGCATTATAAGACTGACAGACTGCAGCGGTTGGAGTTAAAAATCATAATTTGAGTTCTACTGAAGAAACAAAGTCACCTACATCTTGGATGCCCTGGGCGTAAGCAGATAAACATCAAATTTTCATTTTTGGGTGAACTATCCCTTTAATATGATTAGCCTTTTGCTTGACTATAGGTGTGTCTCAATTCACCTACTTATGCACTATTCTATGGCGTTTTTAAGAACAAATAGTGTGAGTAGTGCGTTCATACAGAAAATTCCAAAAAGAAAAAATACACTTTAAATACCCGGATGATGCACTAAATTAACAGAAAAAACGAACTGTGGAATGTTGGACACTTCATGCACTCAACTGTCGCAGCTTTAATTAGGCTACGTTATGGAGGGGGAGGGGGGATCACACTCCGATGTTTAAAAGTATAAAATTCATACACTACATGGATGAGTACATAGTGTATAAGTGCATAGTGTATAGTGCGTCATTTGGGATGCAACTTATGTTATCAAACAGCTAATATTGTGTTGCTAATGTTACGCAAACCATGTTCCCGTTCACGGGTCAGACAGCTGCCTTCTAACAATCAGTATCCTTACAAACACTTTAACAACTCAGAACGTCAGTGGAGAAAGGCACATAGTTCATCATAACATTGTAATATACATCATACACCTGCCATATTGCAAAATCTACAAGATTTTTCATATCAACATAAAAAAAATATGCTGGGATAACCTGGCTTCTCTCAAGACCAGGGTTGCCAGGTTTTCACAACAAAATCTGCCCAATTGCTCCTCAAATCTAGCCCAAAACTAGCCCAATGGCATTTTAGGGGGGTCCCACGGTAAAAATCGTGTTCCGGAGGGTACACTCTAAAAAATGCTGGGTTAAAAACAACCCAAGTTGGGTTGAAAATGGACAAACCCAGCAATTGGGTTGTTTTAACCCAGCGGTTGGGTTAAATGTTTGCCCAACCTGCTGGGTAGTTTTATTTAAACCAACTATTATTTAAAAATTGCTATATGGCTAGCTTAAAATGAACCCAAAATAGTTGGGAAATTAAAAACCAGATGCAATTAGAGACAACAATAATAGACAAAAGGTGAATGTTTATTAATAAGCTTTAATATTTTATTAATATAAATTTAATAGTTTAATAGTTTATTAATATACATTTATTAATAAGCAATTTAATAAATGTTTATTGTTTAATAATTATTCATTGAACATTAATAAATGTTCATTTCTAACATACTTTGGGTTAATTTTAATTAAGCAATACAGTAATTTTTAAACAATAGTTGAGTTAAATAAAACTACCCAGCAGGTTGGGCAAACATTTAACCCTACCGCTGGGTTTGTCCATTTTCAACCCAACTTGGGTTGTTTTTTACCCAGCATTTTTTAGAGTGTAAAATTCACGTTTTTGGTGGGGATCCCCTGGTAAAATTCGCATTCCAGGGACTAAATATCACGTTATATCAACCCGCAGACATGAAAAACAACCCGCGGCAACAGTGTAAAAGTAGCACAATTCCGCGGGAAAACCGCAGATTTGGCAACTTCCCTGCCAGTTCGCTGATAATGATATGCTAAAGCCCGCCCACACATTGACGTGATTGGTTACAAGGTAGTTTGTGAAGTCACAAACACCAGCGATTTCAAACCACTTTTTTTCCACTGCAGTTTTAAAGAGAAAATACTCTGCAATGGTGTTGACTGATGAATTTGCACATGGTTTGTCTTGAAGCATATTAAAAACACCACACAGTCATATAAACATCATTAAAAACTTGATTTTCACCTCAGGAGGATCTTTAAACAAATATATATCAGACAAATTAGGCGATATACCTGACATCTATAACACTGAACTTGTATAATGACACACAAAGAAGAAATATTTGGATTAATTAATACATTGGATATGATGCAGAGAATAACAGAAGTGTATTATCAGTTTCCGAGCGGTTGATGGAAAACCCGGAGTGGATCTACAGCGACAAAACGCTTTAAAGGAAGAGATAATAACCAAATGGAAATTCTACTATAATTTGTAACCAGGCACCTACAATGTACAATAAATAATTACTTATTTATCTGTTTCACAGATAAGCAGAATAAACCATTTTCAAATCCTAGTAAATCGAGTGATTATAATCCTGGTGATTGTTTATCCTGGACTGTCAGGCTGCTGTGAAGCTGCGCTCGTGATGAGAGGACAGAGCTCTTCATTACTCTACGAATAAAAGAGGATAGTAGCCTAATATTTCACAAAGAAGGGAGGAGGAGATTTGCCGACGGTTCTCCTATTGGTTTAGTGCAGCCGTGATGTCATTGAGGTGACGGCTTCATACTTTATAAAGCTCCCTCAGAGTGAGGAAACCACTGTGAACTCCTTACAGCTGAAGAGGCGCTGAGGAAAACCCGTGACATAACACTGAACCATGAGTGAGGTAAGTGCTTCACCGCATCCACACGAGCTTTAAAAAAGAGCAGAGCTTTGCAACAGATTTTGATTATATAACACGCATAATGAATTTGCACGCATATTGATTTCTTTTGGTGCTGCAGTGTGTTGTAAATCTTCTCACTTTAATTCACTTTAGCTTCTATACTCTCAGAGAAGTGGCACAGTTCATTAAACACACAGTGACCTTTTGCAACAGCATCACTCAATAGCAGTGTATGTTATCGCTATGGGAGCCAGCCATTAAAAAGCACATTACAGGTTGTTTAATGCCAGTTCAGCAAAATCTGAACAGTAACCGAATAATGAAGCATGCTAGACGAGACATCAGCAGCAACATCCAACACTGTTTTTGACCAACTGATATCTTAATTAATTCATTCATTGATTTATAAGATCCAATGTGACATTTATAAAAAATACCCTGAAAACACAGTTAATAATGTATGCCATTGTGGTTTCATGATGTGAATTTTAATATTGTAACACTGTATGAATTTAATTTAATATTGTCACAAAAATAATATGACAGTCCTGGAATTTTAGTTGCATTTGCAATGTTTAAATTTGAAACATTCACATTTGCATCATTTGCCTTTTGACACAAGATATAGTTTTTGTCTCACCCAGTATAGTATATTTATATAGCAGAACAAGAACTAGATATTTAGCTTTGATTAACTAGTAGTTTTGATTATCTGTTTTACTTTAATTTGATGATGAAATGTGTTTTCTTACCACATGGATCGCAGCATGGAAAAATAATGCTAAATGCAAATAATAAAATTGTGAATACTGTATGTTTGGATGCAAAATGGTCACTTTTACTATGTCATGTTTGGGATTATATGTAGTTCCTGGTAATATTTTGGTAACTTTGTATGATAAACAAAAGATACCTTGCTGTACACCACTTGTGCCCAACGTAAAATCTTATAGTCCTGAAGCAAAGCTTGTTTTTACACATAACTTTATTCAGTTCAGGTATGGGCTGTTTCACTAGAAATACCTGCTGGACATGAACAGGGTGTTCATTTACCTTTTCCTTGTTTTGTTTTCCTTTGGTTATTGAGATTTTCATCTATCAGAAGAGCTGAAAGCAGCCGGTGTGTGTGCTTGTTGTGTTGGGTACAGAATAATCTCAGTGATTTTCTCTCAGTAAATAGTTAATATATTTCTAGAGAGGAAGTGCTAATTAACTTCAAAGCCGCCTAGAAGCGGCGCTGTTGTGGAGTCTCTCTCTAGCGACATGAGATAGGTGTGTGTGTGTGTGTTTTCCATGACCTGCAGTGCTTTTGAACGTGATGTGCCAGATGTAACATAGAGAGGGATGCTAATTACGAGAGTGGAAATTAGCATAAACTCAGCCCTGATTTAAGCAGTCAGGTCATTACCATGCGTTCAGTTTGCTTCAAAGTATTTAATATCTAAAGAAAAAGACCAATTACTGTGAGAGCTGTGATCAAACACCATATGCCACATCTCTCCGGCTCCTCATTAGCTTTCATTCTGCATTTTCGTGTAGAAAATTTGGTTGCAGAAAGATTTATTTATTTTATTTTTTCTATCTAGATATCTATTGTAGTAACAGTTCTCTCTGACCCTATGAGTTTAAAAGGAATGTGAAATCATAATCTTTTTTCTTTCTCAATACAAAGTACATTATTTAATTTCCATTTAAGGAAAGTAATAACTTGCTCCACCTCCTCCACTCATTCCTTTTCAGGCTGTCGTGGGAGGGGGAAATAATATTAACCAATAAGTAAACAGCTATTCATTGTTTTAATTTACTCATTTACTATTTTAGATAATGTGGCCTTTCTAAACAGACTATGTAATTAACAAAAGTAAAAGTTGGAATAGTTTACAGATGAATTTAATGCCAAGTAATGTTAATGTAATTAAGATTACAACAATGATAACTTTCATAAAAAAGTGAACTTTCATTAATTTATAACAACCATAGACTGTATAAAACATGGGCGTAGTGTCCGAAGAGCATTTTTGAAGCCCAAAGTGGGCGGAGCCAGCTGTCGCCAACTTGGTAGCATGTCACTGCGTGTCACTCCTGGATAAACGAAAATGGGCAAAGAGGCGGGATGTGGGTGGAGCTGAGGTGCTGAAACCACGCCCGCCTAGCCTGACGTGATCATGTTAGCAGGCAAAGGAGCTATCTATCTATCTTAGATACTATCTAAAATACTAATAAAGTTATATAATTTGAAAGTTCTAAGGTTTACTGTCAATCTACAGTGTCTTTTTTACGATATTGATGCTCCAGCAACAGTAATATCGTAATTTGTGTCGGGTGTGCAAATGACAACACGCACGCAAAATCAAAACGGGACTTCATACCTTTGTAATGAAATAGCGATCGCGAGATGAATCCAGTCTGTCGCACTTGGGTAAAATGTCCATGAGTGTCCATTGAAAAACAAAAAACAGTCCTTTTTGTCCACAAAAGCGTAAATCCATGAAATATTGATATATTGTCCATTGTTTGCATCACATTTCTTCTGAATGATCTGCTCTCCATCATCGTTCTTCAAGAAATTATGCAACCTGAGCAGCGTTTATGTTGTAAAACTGTATATGATCATATATATCTCACAAACAAATGAGCCCACGTCCAAATTAGTGCAGCAGTTTTAGTTATAATTAGTTATAATCTCCAAGCAGTGCTGTCGTGGTGTCTTGAGAGGCATATTCTCCAGCCCTTGTCATTGTAGTAAATCTGACGGACAAAACTTTTAGCCAATGCCAAGACGATTCAACAGTGTGTGTTCTGTTTATCTTCCGCACGTGTGCACATGTACACAGACGTACACTGAGATGCCAAGTTCAGCAGCGGGAATTAGCTGAGGTGACGTGACGGCTAACTGACAGCAGACAAACAGCTAGTGACAGCAGCGGCAATCCACCTGTCACTCAAGTGGCCACTACCCTTAATTATGCAGAACGCAGAATATAATTTAAACGGATGAGTTATAAAAAAAATTCTTCCCCTCACAGTTTTCATGAAGGGCAAAATTAGCTGTATAGACCAAAACCACTTTTTGTACCAGGCTGTAAACATGTTTTTTTTCTGCTGTAAAGTTGGGCATTTTAACAAGGGGAGTCTATGGGATTGACTCTCTTTTGGAGCCGGTCTCTAGCGGCCAGTCAATGAATTGCAGTTTAAGTCACTTCTGTGAGAACGTAAGGTTGCCACTTGATAACAACGTGCTTCACCTCAGAAAAAAAAACAAACAGAAAAAAACTTTGTTACTGAAATAGCAGAAATGCTACAAATAATGATCTTACTTTCATGGTAAAAGACTGTAAAAATGCTACGGCAAAAAAACTGTTAATTGGTTACAATAATCAGTGAAAAACTGTAATATTGCTAATAAAAACTGCAAATTTTACAGTAAAATACAGCTAAATGTACAGAACATTACATCTTATAATTTACAGTATACAAACCATAAATTGACATTCCCAGAATTCCCTCTGTGACAGCTCACATTTGATGTTTTTATTTAAATAATTATGTTATCAGTTATGTAGGCTACATTAGAGTTTTATGTTGTTAAATTAATGTACTATGATGTTACTAATGTTGCCATAGTATTTTTTACAGTAAAATCTTTACTGTAAATTTAATAGATTTTTGTATTTATAATTGTTTATATTATGTAAATAATGAAAATTTATCAGCACACAACAAAAAAAGTTATAGTTTTAATAAATGGAAGTTAATTAATAAATTAAAAGTAATTGTATTAAAATATACAAAACCTTTTTCAGTTTTTAATTAACTTAATCCAAAATCAATGAAATTCTGCTCCACAGTTAATTTATTTTTAATTCTGTTTCTCTATCCCTGCTGTTTGAATTGTGGCAGTAGGGCTGTATGAATGTACTCATCACATGAGCAGAGCTTCAGAGCACAGATTGGGGATCAAGAGCCACACGGCACATTTAATCTGATTCTGACAACTCTTGAAAAACTGCCCACATTACTCATTTCAAAATGGTCTCCACATCTCTCGTCTAATTCATCTCTGACCCCTCCACACATCACTTCCCTCACACTGGATTGTTTTAAGACACTCAAAAGGCCTACTACATATCTTAAAGTAGCACAACTGTCGGGAATATGATTGGACATGTGTTACCATGAGCAAGAATGTGCCACAGCAACTTTCTTTGCCCCCTGCAACTGTCTGATGTAATATTTCCATAAACAGAAGCTGTTTTCATTCTTCCTGCTTATAGTGAATATGAAGTCAGCTTTCTCATTAGCATCTGTGCATTTAATGACACTTGTGAAGTTTACATAAGATTTGAGTAATGGGACTAAAAGGAGGTGAAATAATAATCGAATAAGAAGTTACAAAATATACTGATGAGCCAAAACATTAGAAACACCACCTGCCTAATATGAGCACTTTTTACAATGCAGATTGTGTTAAAGCAGCTTTACAGTGGTAACAGGAATATAATTTTGGCTGTACAGCAGCTCTAGAAGAAAATAGTGTCATTGTCCAGCTTAAGTAAGTTCAATATTGATTCATTTCTGTTGTAAAAATCATTAGTTATTAATTTAGTTTGAGTGTCCCTGACCAGTGTTGGGCTTGTTACTCAAAAAATGTAATTTATTACTCGTTAGTTACTCCTTTCAAAAGTAATATTACTTTCTGGCAACAGCATTTAGTTACACTACTAGTTATATTAGTTTTCCTTTACACTCCACAGAAGTTGTAATTGTTTATCTTCCCCATACAGTTCTTCTGAAATGTTACTAAAAACATATTTCTATTTTCATTTGACCAAAATCCACATTAGATCACAGTCAGAAGATATTACAAACACTCAATGGTGATGATTTATAGTGACTTTTAAGTAGAAGTATTGTATTAATCTAATTTATTGTCATGTGTCACTTGAAGCTAATTTCTCTATTACCCATATACAATTTCATGATGTATTTTATCAAAAGAAATCACATAAGTTCATAAGAAAATGTTTCGTTTTCCAAAAAGATGTTTAAATTATAGTAATATAATTTATATTGGGATCAGAGGGATGTGGGTGGGCAGGCCATTTGATGCCAGAGTAAAGTAATGCCACAACTTACACAACGCTGTTCAGATCATCTTTTCTCCTGACAAAATCAATGTAATGGCAATATTTCCATCCACTGAATTCTGCTTCAATGAAAGTGTCATACAGCCAGTCTTTGTTTCTTCACAAGCCACTTGTGCTGTTTGTGTGACTAAATCTGCCACGATCAAACCTTCAGTGATGAATTTCAATAAATGCAACATGGATCTCCACCTTACTGTTTGCAGAATAAATGCACTTTTGCAACCTATGTGACAATACATTTGGAATTAATGGAAATAATATTAGGAGTTTCACTGTTTTATTTTTTGAAGTTCCTAAAGGTTTTAACCATTTTCATAATGTTAATCAATTGAAAATGATATAGCCACTGACAGTTTTTTTTTATATATCAAAGAGCATCATTCTTTACTTTATGAATCTGTGGTTTGTCTCATTTGCAAAAGAACTGTCGCTTAGAAAATCTAATATGAATACAGATTACAAAGTGCTCACCAAAACCATGCGTTTTGTATTGATTTAACATCTAATGAAGTTATTATAGTTGGTTAAATGAAGTCAGTGTGCCACCTAGAGGTCTCTAGGGTGAAGTGTAGGTTGGTAAAAGAACGCACAAAATGGCCATTATTACATTACACTTTTTGATAGAATAATCGTGATTATCAGTTTAACCATTATCATGCAGCCCTACACTGAATGTAAGCTTTTCCATATTCCAGGCTTGCCTGCTGCACTGGTGACTTCATTAAGCCCAGCACCACGAGGAGGCAAAAGGGGCATTGCCCCCATAGATCTGATTCGTACCCCCTCAGTTTCAATTCATCCCCCCTTCACCACCGAAACGCGATCGATTTTAACCCTTTGACACGTATGAACACACCGGTGTGATTAGAACGTTCAGTGTGCTAAATTCAGCGCTCAGTGCTTTTCATATTTCACAACTATTCAGTGTTTTCAACCACGTAATGTTTATTTGAGGTTTCAGACATTTAAATGAAGTACTTGGCTATATATAAAAAAGACATTTATAGTTTGTTAAATGCAAATTCCATACACTGATATGGAATCAATTATCCTTTCAATTATAATTTAATGAAGTGTTTTATTCATATCAGAAACATTGTGTATGAAACAATAAAGTTTACTCTCTTCTTCCAGTTCACCAGCTACTTTTGGAAAAAAATTATAAATTTACATGATGTAAATCCGACAGATCCTCTGAACTGTGGTGCAAACTCATGGCGCGTTATATCAACTAATATGATCATTATAAACGTGTTTAAATGACAATACACATTCACTTCCACATATTTGACAGTCTGAATATATTTAATTCATGATATAGTTAACAAGTTTGTGATTATTTTGAATAAAAAAGGAAAAACGAAATAAACGCGATACTATCTGTCATAGTGTGAATTAATACGTTCTAATAATGTTCTAAAATAATGATTGCCTTAGAAAAATCACGCTGGGAACTACTACTAGTTACTGTAAAAAGTAATATAATTACTGTAACTAGAAACTAGTTACTGCCCAACACTGTCCCCGACCAAGCAAGCCAGAGGCGACAGTGAACTTTGACCTGACGCATGATTGACGAACGCGGAAGCCGACGATAGAGCAAAACAAAACACCGGTCACGAATTAGAAGTCTAAGAGGAGAATTTCTAAAGAGAAATGTGGGAGGAGCTTGAGTTTGTTGTCCAGTCTTATTTGTTTGAACTGCAAGAGGCGTCTACTCTCACCTAAGATTACGCTTCTCCTACATCCTACGTCATACACCGAACTCTCGTGAACACGCGGACGGACGTTACATAGCAAAATCCCCAGAGTTAAATTAACTCTGCTCAGAGAACATATGGTCCCTCTTTACATAGAGTTAAAATAACACTGAAGCAGAGTTAAAGTTAATGAGATAATATGCTCTTTGTGGAGTTGTTTAATCAGATCTTGAGAGATTTAATGTCTTTTATCTTCAGCTGATTTCATCTAAGGCATTTGTAGTTATTGTGTTTCTCTTCAGTGATTCTGCTTGTTAACAGCAGGTGTTCATCACTAATGCTCAATCATCATTTAATTAATCACTTAATTATCTCATTAACTTTAACTCTGCTTCAGTGTTACTTTAACACTGTATAGTGAAGGACCATATGTAATCTGAGCAGAGTTGATTTAACTGTGTACCAGAAGCCAGTTATTATAGTCTATAAAGTTTTAAATATGGATATTTTTCCTCACAAAACACATCGCTTCACTTCAGAAGGCCTTTATTACCCCCCTGGAGTCATATGGATTACTTTTATGATGGATGGATGTGATTTTTTGGCTTCAGAATCTCTGTTACTCTTCACTCCCATTATAAAGCTTGGAAGAGCCAGAATATTTTTTAATATAACTCTGATTGTGTTTGACTGAAAGAAGATAGTCATATACATCTAGGATGGCTTGAGGGTGAGTAAAGTATGGGGTAATTTTCATTTTTGGGTGAGCTATACCGAGTAAGCACACAACAGAAATAACAAAACAGAACTGATAACAAGATCACAAGGAAATGAACCAATAAAAACATGACATGAGAAACAAGCAGGAGAAGACTTGAAAAACATGAAACATAAACAAAAATCTAGATCGACGTAACAGTTTTTAAAAAATGTGTGAGATAATAATAGTATGAAAAGTAAGTTCAAATGTAAAGTTCTCTTTTTCCAGTTACAAGCTAAGAAATCACTGTTGTGTTATTTTGGATAGTTCCTCTTTTCTTAAATCTAGAAAAGCATAAGCTGTGTCTTTGAACATTTGCAAATGAAGTAGCCCAGCTTCAGGGCAAAGCCACAGTAAATTTTTCATTTGGCCGAAGGCATCAACACATCAGCATATTAAGAAGCTTAAGCAAACAGTTTTGTTATCCAAGCTGGATTATGTGAACTTTGCAGTGGTGCTTGCGAAGGCAAGTATCACTTTAACTATTGCTCATACTGAAGGTTAGTGATTTGTACAAACCCTTAACCCTAAGTATTACAATTCCTGGACCATCTGTACTACGCACATGAATGATGCTTCGAATCACGCGGCTTATTGAGGAAATATGTGCTTTTACTTTTATTTTAAGTTTTGTAACCACACTAATTTTATGTTAAAGTGCAAACCTTCCCATGATTCCACTTTCACAGCTCCCATAACCAAATGAAAGATGTCTAAATAACAAGGACCAAAGCATATTCACAGAGCTGGTTCTATAATATTTGCTATGCTTATTAGATGCTGCTTTCCATATTATAGCATGGTGACAGCAGGATGTACATCAAAAAAGCTATGAATATTTGAATGGTCATTTACTTCAGTAAAAGGGTCACAAATCACACACACTCGCAGACCGACAGGCTAAGTGTTGTTATAAGAATAAATTGCCCCTGTAATGTGTTAGTTTTGCTTTGATTACTGAAGCAGTATTCATCAATTGCATCAGGGTTTATAAGATTCCCTGCCGACTGTACAGCATCTTGCACATGCAATGTAAATCTGTAAATGAAATCGATAAAACAAACTGACAACTTTATTAAGCCCCTTGATGGTGAGAAGTGAATTGAAAGGTGATAGCAGAACATTTAGTCAATTGAACAATAAACTGGGTAGAAACACTATAAATAAATCTCACCTCACTAGAGACGGCGTGCTAGCTTGATTGATTTAGACTGTTATTTATAAGAAATGCTCTGTAGCTTACATTATAAAATAAGATTTATTAATAAAATTAATTTGCATGCTTTTCCACTGTGCTCCACTGCTAATGTTAGTCAAGTTTTTGGACAAAGTACTGTAACGCCCAATATGGCTGCTCTAGTAAGTCCCGCCTTCCAAATAAAAGAGCCAATTGTCAGCTTGCACATTGGCTGGACCAACCTGAAAGATTAAAGGTAAGAAACTATGTCAAAAAAATCCATTAATGTAAGATTTTATTACTTATTTGAAGTATGTTATTGAAATGTGAGTTTAGCAATTTCTTTTTTTTTAATGATTTAGTGCTTTGCTGCACTTGTTCACAGGCAGTGGGTTTGCTGTAGGGTCATGTATAGAGGGTATGCATGTGACGTCACAGTTGGCTGGACTCACCGCAGTTACGCCCGCTGAAAATTAAGAACCATGGTCTGAAGCGCAGGTGCACTTAGGGCATGTCCGAATCCATTTTTGCTAGTTTAATGACGGGAAAAAAATGGTCGGCGCACCAGGTGCATGGTCCAAAAGGGTTATTATACCTATTCTCTTAATGAGTCATGGATGTGTTTTGGGCGTTAATAAACCAATCAGAGTCTCATCTCCTTTAAAAGCCAGTTGCGCTCGCACCATTTTGGATTTGCTATTTACATGGTGGAATTTGCAGGCGGAAAGTATGAACGCTTCTCCAGAGAGAAATCCTTAATATTTAAAAATGTTTGTATGCTGCTGCCCGTGCCTGTGTGTGTAACAAGCAGAGAGTATACGCTTGTTGTGCACCTGCATTTAGGCGCATATTACTAATACAGCCTTTAAATAACAAAAAAATACTGAGCCATTGACTTTAGACCAGGTGACTTTAGACCAGGTTTTTGTTGGTCAATGGTGCAGTCATTTTCAGTTGCCTCTTAATAGCAACACGCCAACAATGCACCTGAACACACCTTAGTTTCACACCCATGGGTGAACAGATGGACATGAGTGCATTTGCTGTTTAAACAACGTGGTTCTGGACGTGAAAACGATAACTGCGTCAGGCTGAAACTAGCTAAAAACACTTGCGTCGTGCCTGGCATCGCATTGCGCTGGATGTATGATAGCGTCCAAAGTGTTACTGCAATTTGCTATTAATAATATTATTTTTGAATAATATTATGGTTTTATTATTTTAAAAGGTTTAATAAAAGTACAATTTATTGTGTTGTGGTGGGAATGAAATGAAGATATACACTCGTGACAATGATTACAGTTTAAAATGGCTGCAAAGAGGCATTTGTTGAGGTATTCACAAAAATAAAAAGGTAAATAAAACATGTATGGACCTTGTAGGATTGTGAAATATCACTCCTACCCTTTTAATGTTGTTGTTTCATTGATGGTATCAAATGGTAACACTATGTTATATGGTAAAATATCATTGTGTCATGTTATGTGTTAAGTTCGTCAACCATAACTCCTTTCAGGACAGCCAGGAACCTTGGAGTTGTGATTGATGATCGTTTAAACTTCACAGATCATATCGCTACAATGGCCTGGTCCTGCAGATTTGCCTTATATGACATTAGGAAGATTAGATCCTTCCTATCGGAGCGTTCCACACAAATTCTCGTCCAAACTCTTGTTCTATCCAGACTACTTTTTCAATTCCTATTCTGTTTCTCTATTTATTTATTTATTTATTTTAAAAAAAGGCCCTACTAAATGATTAAATGTAATATAAATGTTATTATCAATACAAAGTGAACAAATTCTTTTTTGGGTTTTGACCTTGGTAAAAGCAGTAGTGTACAACTGGGCTAAAGGCACACCTTAAGAAAAATGGGCTTTTCACTACTCGCATAGTGGATGACTGCAGAAAAATATGTTTTTATTAAACACTGATGGAGCAACATATTTTGTGTGAAAATAAACACTAAACCATTGGGCAAAGAATGCTGGGAAATAGAAAACCCAGCACAGTTTTAAACTTAAGTTTGTCTAAATGAATAGAAATGAGCTCATAAAACTTAAAACAATGGAACAGTTCAGTTTACTTAAAATATGTCAGTTCTGTGAACTTAAAACAAAAAGAAGTCAAGGATCAAGGATCAGCCAAATTCCCGGTGGCATCTTGAAAAGCGGATATTTAGGAAAGTGCTGCGGCTAGTTTTTGTGCCATATAGTGGTTAATGCGCTTTTTACCCTGATGCACCTTTAGCCCCATTGTACTCTACTGTGATGAACCATACAGAACTTTCCAGACTGTTTCATTCCATATAACTTTCGACACGATATCATCATACAAAATGTGTGAACACAGACAGAAAAAAATTAATTAATATGATTTCCCCTCCATTTATCAATGCGTTAGATGCAAAGCAATACATTTTTTTGATGCACCTTATTAAGTTATTTTCGATTAAATAGAATTCAGAGAGAACTAAAATTGCTAAGTAATTAATTTAGGGCCTTTTATTACAATACAGGCCTTACCGGTTTGCAATGCAGACTTTGCTAGCAGTTCGACAAGACACCTAACAACCTCAATGAACTTCAGCTTCAGTCATTTTTAAGAAACACAAACTGGGACTTTCCTCTGAAAACATGGACACCTGATCATTGTGTGTTAATGTTGATAATTAGTTACCTATTGTTAACTTTCAAAACTGTCTAAATCAAAGAGAGGCGATGGTGTTTCAAGTTAGTTGACTGTGTCAAAGGAGAGGTTAAGATGTAATGTAAGACGGGGGATCTGGTAACAGCAGGAGCGAGGCATTGAGGAAGTGAAACATTCCTTTGTGGTTTTAGCCTCGGCTCACCTGACAGACTGCTCATAAATCACCTGTGACAGCTGATATCTGTCAAGAGATCTCGTTCATCTTTAACTCAAACATTGCTTCAATGCCCCGAGAACACAAGAGCTCAGTGGATGATTTTCCTCTCAATCTGTTGTTTTTATCACTAAAAAACAGAACAGTCTAGCTATGTTGCAAAACCTGCTGTCTACAGAGCTCACCTTCCCTATCATGTAATAAAACACCTCACAATGCCCTTTAGCTGTTATAAATTAACTGTAAACCACGGCTTCACGGGGCTTATTGCTTTAATAACATGGTTACCATGTGATACAAATATTAAAGCCCCCCCCCCAAAATATATATATATATATATATATATATATATATATATATATCAATGCAACTTTCATGAAGTAAAATCACTAAAAACTAAAACTACTTAAAACAAAAAAAACAAAAAAAACAACAACTAGTCCCTGACCATGAACAGCAACAGAAGTTACATTATTACCCCATTAGATGGCAACAAAGACTGTCTTTATGAGTGAGTCAGTCAGTAGCGAAGACTTTTACATTGAAAGTACCGAAACTTGTGAACACGGAACAAGACGCAACTGACAAATGCTTTGACTAGCGCTGTCAGTGTCAGGGCATGGGAAAACACATTAACCCTCTGGAGTCTGAGGCTGATTTGGGGCTTGGAGAAGTTTTGACATGCCCTGACATTTGTGCTTTTTTCAGTTGTTCATAAACATATAAATGACAAAAGTGTCATTACACTGTATTCAGCACAAACTAGGCTACAATAATATGTGAGGAACATGTACGTACATGTTTGTATTTTTGAAGGAATAATGTTTATGCGTGGTTATTGAAAAAACAAAAAACTTAAGTCACTGAAATAAGGCCAAAAAAAGTATATTACATCTGTGTTCATAAGTGTAGCTCCCCCCAGTAATTTCACGAGCACAAGGATTCTCTGATGACTGGCGATTTATTTACAGCTTCCAACTCAAGTTGCCGTGAGAACTAAATACACAAAAATAAAGTTGAAATAAAGAATATAAAGGACATACATAAATAAAATAAATAAACATTGTCTTTGTAAACCTTTTAAACGGAGTTAAATTCACTTTAACAGCATAACTATAGTCTTTGCACAGATATTGCTCTTTTCCACGTAGCAACACAATCCACATCAATCAGATACAATATAAATGAAAAACTTACTTCATTGGCTGCTTATTACCAAAGGAGAACTTAATCTTGCATCTGATGTCCTTATTTACTCCAGATGAATATATATAAACTTTTACAAATGTGGAAAATGCTTCATCTTTCCATGCGGTGCAGACATTTTTCTTTTTGATTCACTCTGTGCTGTCTTCCTGATTCACTCTGTGCTGTCATAATAAAAGTCTCCCTTAAAACCGCTCTTTACCAAGTAGTTTCAAATTAAAAGATCTTTAACAAACATTTATAAAATAATTAAATAAGCATGAAATATAAACTGACTTCTTTGTCAGTTACACTCCCACCAAAGCACTTTCTAGGGATTTTTTTTTTTTTTTTTTTGTAACTCAGTAACATAACTTATATCAAATTATTATGAACTAACCCAAGGAATGGTAGACACAAGGTAAGCTCTTAATCTGCTTCAATCAGGGTAACTATTTTCTGGATGGGCCTTTCGAGGTAAGTTGGTTTAGTAACACGTTTGCCCTTTTTATCCAGAGTTGAATCACTGATCAATAACTTCACTGTTCTCACACAGCCATCTGTACCACTGTGTACTTCTGTTACCTTCGCTAACTTCCACTGACTGCGTGGAGCAGTGTCATCTTTCAGAATGACAATGTCATTGACCTTAGCATCTCTACGACGTTTGTGCCATTTCTGCCTGTGTTGCAGGTTTAGAAGATATTCTTTTCTCCATCGTGACCAGAACACGTTTGCTAAATACTGCACCTTACGCCATCTCTTGCGAAGGTAAAGGTCTTCCTTGACAAACTTTCCAGGTGGTGGCAAAATTATTGAAGACTTCATCGTCAAGATATGGTTAGGTGTAAGTGGCTCCGGACCAGATGGATCATTCAGGTGCTCTGTGGTTAAAGGTCTGCTATTCACAATAGCCATGACTTCATAGAGAAATGTTCTTAGAGAAGCACTATCAAGTGTTTGAGCTGATTGATCCAGAATGGATGTCAAGACACTCCTTATTGTTCGAATTTGCCTTTCCCAAATGCCACCCATGTGACTGGCTGATGGAGTGTTCATGATGAACTCACAGCCAAACTCCTTTAGGCGTTCTTGATTCATTTCCTTTAGTGCTTCAGCAAATTCTCGTCTTGCACCAACGAAATTAGTGCCCTGGTCAGATCTAAGTTGACGCACTGGTCCACGTATGGCAATGAAAGCACGCAAAGCATTAATGAATGCATCAGTGGACAAATCATCCAGCATTTCTACATGTACTGCCCTGGAACACATACATGTAAGTAGAAGCCCATAACGCTTCAACTCCTTTCTTCCTTCTTTGACGTAGAAAGGACCAAAACAGTCCATTCCACAATATGTGAAAGGAGGGGTTGTTTCCATGCGTTCCTGAGGAAGATTCGCCATCCTTTGCTCTTCCGTGCATCTTCTGAGTTTCCTGCACCTAGTGCATTTGTAGATATATGAAGACACTGCTTTGCTACATCCCAAAATCCAGAAACCGTTTGATCGCAACTCATTTATAGTCATTCCTCTCCCTTGGTGGTACACTTGTTCATGATAATGTTTGATGAGTAACAATGATACATGACTATGTCGTGGAAGAATTGCTGGATGTTTCACATGAGGGTGTAACGTAGCATGTATTAAACGACCTCCCACCCTGAGAATACCATGCTCATCCAAGAAGGGATTCAGGCGATGCAGTTTATTTGCGCTGTTATTGGACTCAATCTCCTTCTGTTGCTGGAGTCTCTGGATCTCATCACAAAAGGCCGATTGTTGGACCATTTTGATAATGGTAAGCTCTGCATCCTTTCTTTCTTCAATGCTGGTGGCTTCATTGACCCTTGGACTTAGATTTTTGACTTCCTTGGCACGTCGCTGAAGCCTTGCAATGGCTTTTACCATTCTTGACCAATCTGAAAACTTGTGAAGTCGATCAAGCAATGAGCTTTCTTCCTTTGTTTGAGTTTTATAAACTTGAGCTTTTCGCAACTCTGGGTCATTGTCTATGATCTCTCCCACCTTAACATCTCTGGGCAGTTCATCTTGCCACAGGAACTTTGGTCCTGTAAACCAGTTGGAGGATATGAGCTCTTCTGCTGTAAGGCCTCTGGACGCATAATCAGCAGGGTTCTCTTCAGAGGTCACATATCTCCATTGTTTAGCATCTGTACTTTGTTTGATGCGTTGAACACGGTTTGCTACAAAGACATGAAATCTCTTTGCATCATTATTAATGTACCCAAGGACAACCTTTGAGTCTGTCCAGAAGTACTCATCTAGGTCCTCTATCTCTAGCTCTTTTCTGAGCAAGTCACTTGTTTGCACAGCAACTACTGCGGCTGATAACTCCAGCCTTGGTATGGTTGTAATCTTAGTAGGAGCAACTCTGGCTTTGCCCATAACCAAGGAACAATGAACATCTCCTGATGCATCAATGGCTCTGAGATATGTGCATTCTCCATATCCTGATGCACTAGCGTCAGAGAAATGATGAAGCTCATAACGCTGAACTTCCTTAAATGTCAACGGGAGATAACATCGTGGAATCTTCACATCAGCTAAGTGTCGCAGATCTGAAAGCCAAGCTTCCCACTTTGGTCGCAAATCATCTTTAAGTGGTTCATCCCAACCAGCTTTATCTTGACACATCTGCTGTAGTATTTGCTTACCAACAAGAATGAAGGGTGCTGCAAAGCCAAGTGGGTCATATATAGAAGCCACCGTGGACAGGACACCTCTTCTAGTGAGTGGTTGTTCCTGAACTAATACTCTGAACTGGAAGCTGTCAGATCTGATGCACCATTTCACACCAAGTGCCCTTTCCATGTGAAGCTCACCCAAAGCTAAGTCATGATCTACAGCACTCTGAGCACATTCTTCATGAGGAATCGATGCTTTCACTTCTTGACTGTTTGATACAAATTTATGCAAATGAAGCTTTCCTGTGCTACAAAGTTCTCTTGCTTCCTTTATCAGCTTGATAGCTTCATCTACAGTTGAGACACTTGTCAACCCGTCATCGACATAGAAATTCCTTTCTATGAATCGAATGGAGGCTTCACTGAAGCAACCACGACCTTGAGCGGCGATATGCTTGAGGCCGTAGTTGGCACACCCGGGTGATGAGGCTGCACCGAAGAGGTGTACTTTCATCCTATAGACCTGTGGCTGGGATTCTAGATCTCCTTTCTCCCACCAGAGGAATCGTAAGTAGTCTTGATCTTCTTCCTTCACATGGAATTGGTGAAACATGCGCTCTATGTCACACATAATTGCCACCGGACCCTTGCGAAAACGACAGAGAACACCTACAAGGGTGTTTGTTAACTCTGGACCAATTAGCAAATGGTCATTAAGAGATGTACCTTGGAACTTTGCTGAGCAATCAAAGACTACACGGATTTTCCCAGGTTTTTGAGGATGATAAACCCCGTGATGGGGAATGTACCAAGCAGGGT
Organism: Ancherythroculter nigrocauda; assembly: GCA_036281575.1. Lineage (NCBI taxonomy): Eukaryota > Metazoa > Chordata > Actinopteri > Cypriniformes > Xenocyprididae > Ancherythroculter > Ancherythroculter nigrocauda. The sequence continues at coordinate 189,361 of VTFQ01000631.1, forward strand.
TCTTGTCAGTTTCTTCAGCTGGGACCTTCTCAGCATCTCCTCGAGTAATTGTCTCATTCATGAAGTCTACATAGTCTCTATAGTATTTCTCATCTCTTTTAAGCCTTTTCTCTAAGCATTTGAGACGATGAATAGCACATCCTTTATTATTGGGCAAGTTTGGTCTGTCTTCTTTGAAAGGCAAAGGCATTTCATAATGACCATCTTCTTTGTGTCTGATGCCTGTTTCCATTTTTGACAGAAAACGTAGGTCTTCTTGAGAAACTCGACTGTCCTCTGTTGTCTTTTCATTGAAGTCAGACTCAAGAGCTTTGATGACATTTGGTGGACTGATGATTTCCTTGATCTGTGTTCTACAGATGTACTGAACTTCACTTGTAAGATTGAGAGAAGACGGCAAACTTGGCATCACTTGTTTCACTATAATGCGATGACTCACTCCAATGGCATCTCCGTAGTCTACAGAAGAATTTCCACAGCCAACGATGCTCCAGCCTAGATCAGTCCTTTGAGCAAAAGGCTGATTTCCTTTACCAGATACAATTTCTCTAGGAAGGAGAGCTTGAGGGCAGTTGTAGCCAATCAGAAGGCCGATATCACAAACTTGTTGAGGAGCAATCTTCCCAGCTATATGCATTAGATGAGGCCACGCTCTTGCAGTTTTGGGTGTAGGAATGTGAGTTCTGTTTGCAGGGATGAACTCTCTTGAATAGGTTACTGGCAGAGAGATCTTCTTATCTGAATAAAATCCTCTCACCATTAAACCAGTTACCTTCTGGCACGGAACAATTGTACTTTTGGATACCATCGTTGAGAGCTTCAGCTGCACAGACTCCTTCTTCGTGTCAAGAGCTTCAGCTATCTCTTCCAGAATGAAGGTAGTATCACTCTGGGTGTCAAGAAGTGCGTATACCAGAACTTCATGATTTGGTTTACTGGTAGTTGAGACCCATACTGGTACAATTGTAGAGGTTTGAGTATTATTCTCATCCTGTATTACTCGGTTGGATGTTGCTTCACTTGTGTTCTCTTTATTTTGCATCAGCTCTGGTTTTCTTTCCTTCAACTTGTCTTTTGACTGATCTGATTGTAGAGTCCTCTTTGCTTCTTTGGTACGATCCTCATGTAGACATGATGGGTGTTTCTTCTGACACTTCTCACATACACTTCTATCTTCACAGTTCTTTGAGCGATGACCAGGTTTTAAACATCCAAAACATAACTTGTTCAATTGAACAAATTTGATTCGCTCTGCAACATTCTTCTCTATAAACTTACGACATTTGTGAATACCATGTCCTGGTCTCTCACAGAAGGCACATTTAGCTGCATCGGCTTTCTCACTGGACTGTACTGTTAACACCTTTGCTCTAGTGTCTTGATTTCTTGATACCTTTCCTTTTCCAACCTCATTAGACTTCAGTGCATGAAGTGAGGTAACTGGGTTGCAAGCAATTTTAGCTTCTCGTGTTAGAAACTTTACAAACTGACTGAAGGTAGGAAATGTCTTAGTTTCTTCTTCAATTTCTATGACCTGACGATTCCACATTGAGGCCAACCAATCAGGAAGCTTGGAAAGGATTTTCTGGTTCTCGTTACAATCATTAAGGACTTCAAGGCCTTTAATCTGAGACATAGCTGCTTCACAGGCTCTGAGGAAGTCAGTAAATTCTCTAAGCTCAACACTGTCCTTGGAACCAATCTTTGGCCATGAATTAAGCTTGTCTCTGAAGGCTTTAGCGATGACAAAAGGGTTTCCATACCTTTCTTCTAGTACGCTCCATGCTGCATGATATGCCGACTCTGTGCCTAACAGGAAGTAACTTTCAATGGCCTTCTTAGCTGGTCCTTCCACATACTTGCGTAAGTAGTAAAGCTTCTCATTCGCTGGTATGTTTTTCCTGTCGATCAGAGTTTGAAACGAGATTTTCCAATCACTAAATCTGAGAGGGTCTCCATAGAATGTTGCAGGTTCGGGTATAGGAAGACGACTTGAGCTAATAGATTCTGCTAACACCCTAACAAGGTCTGCAGTGCTATCTTCTTGATGTGATTTTGTCACACTTTCCTGTGGAGGTATACTCTGTAACATGGAGCTGCTTAATTTTGGTACATGCTTCTTTTTTACAGATGTGCAGTCACGAAGTAGCTCTCTTGTTTCTTCTTTTGAGTCTTCGTTCTGCTCGTAAACCTGCATTCGTGCCTTTGCAGCATTTAACCTCTTTAGTGTCTCCAAGCGCTCAAGCTCTCTGCGCTTGTCTTCCAATGCTTTCCGTCTAGCAGCATTCTCAGTTTCAATCTTAACACGTAGCCGAGCTTCTTCTTCTTCTCTTTCTAGTCGTCGCTTCAATGCTTCAGCTTCTTGTTCTGCTATTCTCTTTTTATCTTCAGCCTCAAGTCTTTGAAGTTCTTCAAGTTCATGCTCTTGTTGCTGTAATATTTCTAAAGTTGCTTCAGTTGCAGCAATTTCTGCAGCAGCCTCTTGTTTCTTAGCAGACGATAAACTTGAACCTCTGGAGCACACACTTGAATTGTTCACAGACTGAGAAGAAGACCTGGAACGTCCATGACTTGATTTAGAGGCTATGGATGAGAACACTGAACCAGTATCAATGCAGCATGCTTCTGGTTTAAGAGGATCTTGACCCTCAACTTCCTCACCGAGACGACTCCATGCAGACTCAACTATCATTTTTGTGACTGCAACACAAGTGTCTACTCTGCGACGAGTATCACTGTCTGGACTCACATTTTGTCGCAACTCATCATAAGCAACATCTACATCCTTTGAAGCACCACTGATTGCATCTATGAGGCTTTGTAGCGTGTCATTGGATAGACGCCCCATTAGTCTTTGTCTAGCATCTCTAGCAAAAGTCTTCCATTTCTCATAAGAGCTTTGAAAGCGATTTTTAAATTTAATCAGTTTTTCTTCATGCAATTCTTTACCTTTCTCGGTAAACTTGCGTGCTCTTTGACTTCTTCGTGGCTCTTGTTCTGTTGTATCATCAACAGCTACTGATATTTGTGTGTCTACACATTCTTGGGATTCTAGCTGCTGCTGTGATTGCACAGTCTCTGTTATATTCTCTTTACCATTTTTAGCAGACTGGCCACCTTCTGCCATTTTCTGTATCTCTTAGTTACTATGACTACTCTAATTGACAAATTACACATGTAACGTGAATCGTACTGAATATGGATATTTTCAACAGATGTATAAATTTTTAACTCTAGTTAAAGTGGTATTTTAACAGTTCAATCAACCTGTATATTAAATTTGTAACAGAAATTAAACAACACTTAGATCAGGTTATTTGTATGCTTTGCACTTTTGCTATTATTCACAATTATTGTCTTAATAGCAGCTTGATACCTGCACCAAAATTACTTAAAGTTAAAAAGGTAAGTATATAACACCAGCACTTCTTTAAACACTGTACTGCACACTTAAAGAGTCTTTTTTCAGCAAATGGCAAAAATAAGTCCACTTCAAGCACCTTAACTTGAACTTGGTTGTGCTTATCTTCTTGTTGGCCTTAACTTGACAATGCCTTTAAACTCTGTGCATGTACATGTCTCTAGCTTCTTGGTTACCAGTGTTAGCAGTGGCTGTAGAATCCAGAATGTTGGAACTTGGAGTTAACTTGATGCTCTGTAGACTGCTGGATGGAAACGTTCCTTCTTCTACCCGTGAAGAGCAGATGAATTCTCACTGTAGCTCCCCCCAGTAATTTCACGAGCACAAGGATTCTCTGATGACTGGCGATTTATTTACAGCTTCCAACTCAAGTTGCCGTGAGAACTAAATACACAAAAATAAAGTTGAAATAAAGAATATAAAGGACATACATAAATAAAATAAATAAACATTGTCTTTGTAAACCTTTTAAACGGAGTTAAATTCACTTTAACAGCATAACTATAGTCTTTGCACAGATATTGCTCTTTTCCACGTAGCAACACAATCCACATCAATCAGATACAATATAAATGAAAAACTTACTTCATTGGCTGCTTATTACCAAAGGAGAACTTAATCTTGCATCTGATGTCCTTATTTACTCCAGATGAATATATATAAACTTTTACAAATGTGGAAAATGCTTCATCTTTCCATGCGGTGCAGACATTTTTCTTTTTGATTCACTCTGTGCTGTCTTCCTGATTCACTCTGTGCTGTCATAATAAAAGTCTCCCTTAAAACCGCTCTTTACCAAGTAGTTTCAAATTAAAAGATCTTTAACAAACATTTATAAAATAATTAAATAAGCATGAAATATAAACTGACTTCTTTGTCAGTTACAATAAGACTTCTGGGTATTGGAGGTTGTAGACTAGAGTTTTTGCTTCAGAATTATGTAAAAATTATGCTGCCTACTCCTTCATATAAAACAATAGAGAGATTTAAATTTTCTAAGACACTTTTGGTCAAGAAACACGGTATGCGGGGAGGCGTGAATCCTCATGTATAATGGGTCATTCTCACCTGAGAAGACAAAAGAATTGAATAATAATGACCTGAAATGACTTGCATATTAATGAGGCCTTTCAGTCAGGTAGGCTGTGAAAAAACCCTCTGTGATCATGCTGATAACAGGATTAAAGTCCACTCAGGACAAAAAAAAGACATGATTTTTGTGATCTCATGCATGCACGTATTATTGCACATGATATGAAGAAAATTTTGTATAGGCCTATGTTAAATTACACTACCAGTCAAAAGATTGAACACATTGCCATTATAATGTTTTTAAAAGAAGTCTCTAACCAAATAATGGTTTTCTATTTTAATATACTTTAAAATATAATGTATTTCTGTGATGCAAAGCGTCTGAACATTCCTACCTCTAGGGCATTTCATATAGGCTACTATATTTGTTATATTATAGAGCCTAAATGTTGATGTGCAGTTGACAAACTATACATCATTAAAAAGATCTAAGACTCAAGCTTCACATTTTGACTCTTAAAATCTTATATTGACCATAATTTCTTAATATGCTTAAAAGCATACACATTTGGAGAAATATTGATGGATTCTCATATGTTTATATCAATTTTCTATACAGAGAAGTAATATTTATTATTCTATATTTATTTTCATCATTATGAGCGCTGGATGCTGTGTTTTTAATTCATACTTGAGCCGGAGGGCGCTCTTGCCCCTTTTGTCCACAAATGCCTCAGTAAAAGAAGAGGCATATCATGTGACAATCAAGGAACTAACAGAGGCAAGAGATCGCTAAATATGGCTATTCAAAACACTTTTGAAGACAATAAATACACGATTGAGATGACGAATGCATGTATTGACTGAATTTGCATCTGAATAGCGCTGGCTCCGTGGGCGTGGCCGCATTAGCGGATAATGAGCTGAATCACAGACTTCTGACATGGCTCTCTTTTCATACAGATTACATAAACACAGAAGGTTTGTTTTCGATTTGACTTATATATTTTAAAACCTGACATCTTAACGTTTTTTTAGACATAAGTGTAATTTTTTTGTCATTAGTATTCACTAAGTTACAGTTCATTTTCTAAGAACTATCAGATTGGACTTCGTTCAGAGGGAGACGAGAGATCACGCATCATGTTAGTTTTCTTTATTTTACAAAAAGCACAACATTTTGTTTTTACTCTGAGTGTACACAAATGAAAGAAGATATTCCACAGATTAAAATGGTGTATAACTCTTAATTGTATGTGCAACATTGACGGAGTATTTGAGTCTCTTTCACACTGATAAGAAAAAAACCACGGTGGTATCGCCGGCGATACCTTCAGACCTCAGAGTGTTAACTGTTAAAACAACACAAGATATCGCAGTGGACATTCAAACTGATTTTTTTATTATGAACATAGGACTGACCTGAAGGAAACCGCTGTATCTAAATGCAGGTAAACTCGCTCACAATACTCTACTATAATACAGTAAGCTTCAATGAACAATATCAATGAGAACAAACATATGTTTACATTGCTAAGGGTGTTGTGCAGTGATACACAGAACCGTTTTTTATCGTGATTCGTGAATAAAACACAGCCATTGACCAATCAGAATCGAGAACTGGAACTAACCGTTTTATAAACGGCCTTTTATTGTAATTCTAAAAATGTCCACCTTCAGGTCATGGTACATGTGTCTTTTTACTGTAAAAAAAATTATATTGTTAGTCAAAATGAGCACCAACTGAAGCAACTTAGGTTTACATGTTTATCCATAGATGATTTTAGAAAAATCATGTTAAAATGTAAATATCAAATATGTTACAGCAGGCTTTTACAGAATCGTTTTGCATTGCATTATATAGTCCCCCCACCCCACAATGAAAACACTACAAAATGTATAGAAAAAAAATCTGTATTGGTTAAAGCACTATATAAATAAAGATTACTAGACATGTAACAACTTTCATGTATGGCTGTTTTTAAGGAGCTTTAGCTCAAAATAATTTCTTCTCGCACAAAAGGGAACTTGCTCTTGCAATAATCCGAACGCTGTTTGAGTTTGCGGCCTATTTCCACATCTTCCTTGAACTCTTAATTCACAGTGAAAGCCATGCAGAAGTTCTGTAGACTGTGCAATCTACAAGCTCCTAAAATAGCACTACAATGGCTGTGGGGAATCATTTATTTATTCAGCTTATAATTCCACAATTCAACATTTACAACTGACGACACGTTTCATCTTCACAAATTTACTGACTTTAGATTCTGATCATTAGATTTAGCAGAATACAAACTGGAAATGTGAAAGTTAACTTCATATACAACTTTAAAGGGAAAGGTAAACTGATTTATTAACACCCAATATAACGTACAGTGTATACTGTACATGCCTTTATTCACCCAAACCCACACAAACACTGTATGTCCAAGGATGAAGCAAAATACATTGCAAATATCTGATCTCATCAGTATCTGAAAACTAAGAAGAGACTGAAACAAATACTGAAAACTGCAAAAAAGAAGAAGAAGAAGAAGAAGAAAAGATCAAAAACAACATTTTTATTTAATTTACTGATGAATAAAGCTTGGCAAACAAGTTTTTTTTTGTGACCTTCAGAATCACTCAGCATGTTTTTGCCTTGAATGTATATTCTTATAATGGAGAGCACTTCACATTTCATTAGTACTTCAGTATATCGTCTCAGTCGCTGCTGTACACAGATCTCAAAATGCAGAAAGAACAGGGACTCACTTTAACATGGTTGAAACAAGGATGATATATCAATAATATGTGGAAATATATTAGGGCTACTTGTTTGTTTTTGGTTCTGTTTCCTGGCATTTTAGCATCTTTTGATATATTGATTTTGTCTTGTCATGAATTTTTACATTTTTTTTATTTTTTAATGTTCCCTGAGGTTCACTTTTTGAACTATATGAATGGAAAAATTACATTATCAAATTGTTTACTTATGGTTTGCTGTCAGAGCCAAGGCTGCTTCATCTTTCAACAAAAATGTCATTGCGACACTCAATTACACTGTGCCTTGTTTACAAAACAATCTGCAGTCAGATGCTCCGAACAAACCTTTGTTAGATCCAGGAAGCCATTAAAAAAATGAGCTGTTTAAAGAGGACTTGTCAAAGAGTTCTTTCACCCTATCATTTGTCCTGTTGTTGACAGACACAAGTGTGTGGAGTATGACTTCAGAAACTGAACGCACATCTGTATACTGTATCAGTGTAGACAGCATTAACGATTATAATGGGTTCTGACTGCTTTTTTACGTGACTCACATCTAGTGGTGGGAAGTGTCAGCCATTAATCGACTTAACGCCAGTGGGCGGGGCCTATGGTGCAGTGATGTATTCGATGATATCTTGCTCTGGAGGCAATCATATGCAAATGTATTTGCCTGTGTGACATCACAGATCCTGTAATATCAAATCGAGCCCTTGTTGGAGCTTGATTACATAAATCCTCTGTTCATAATGAGGAGGATGTTTTAAATCATGAGACTTCCAGGATGTTTTAACTGTACAAAGACCTCATATGTCAAAGAATCATGGAAAATTTGATTTCTCATGTCATGACCCCTTTAAAAAGTGTTGATTCAGTTACTACTCTTATATTCGCCATTACTTTATGTTTGATTTTTTTTCCTTAACATTCTCTCTAATTTAGAAACTAACTATGCTTTTATCATCAAACTATGGTATTAGAAATTTGGTCATTAAAACTTTGGTAGCTCCAGAATATTGTCTAGTACAGATTGATCTTTTAGTGCAGAGAAATAATGTAAAGACGCAGTGAGATTTGCTTACCACATCATAATGTTTTTGCAAAATTGCAAAAATATCAAACATCTGAAAGCTGTAAATGTATATTGGTGACTAGCGTGACCAAAAAGTAACATTTTTTGTTTTGATTGTTCCATCAGACAGATTGTCCCGTTTCAAACTCACCTTTGCTTGAACCGAAGTTGCTGTGTTGTCAAACAAACATCAGGTTTTTTTAGAGCCGTAGTATATGACTTTCTTCTTTCAAACACAATCGGAGTTATATTAAAAAAAAATATTCTGGCTCTTCCAAGCTTTATAATGGGAGTGAAGAGTAACCGTGATTTTGAAGCCCCAAAAAGCACATCCATCCATCGTAAAAGTAATCCATACGACTCCAGAGGGTTAATAAAGGCCTTCTGAAGTGAAGCGATGGGTTTTTGTAAGAAAAATAGCCATATTTATAACTTTATAGACTATAATCACTATCTTCCGGTTACGTCCGTCCGCGTGTTCATGAGAGTTCGGCATATGAAGTAGGATGTAGGAGTAGCATAAGCTCAGGTGAGAGTAGACACCTCTCGCAGTTCAAACAAATAAGACTGGACAACAAACTCAAGCTCCTCCCACATTTCTCTTTAGAAATTCTCCTTTTAGACTTCTAATTCATGACTGGTGTTTGGTTTTGTTTTGCTCTATCCTCTGCGCTACAGCGTTCATCAATACATTTTGCATCAGGTCAAAGTTCACTCTTCTACCGGAATCAACTTGTGTATGGAAGCTAGTGATTCTAGTTTATAAAGTTATAAATATGGATATTTTTTTTACAGAAATGCATCACTTCACTTCAGAAGGCCTTTATTAACCCCCTGGAGTCATATGGATTACTTTTATGATGGATGGATGTGCTTTTTTGGTCTTCAAAATCTCATCCTCTATTCACTTCCATTATAAATCTTGAAAGAGCCAGAATATTTATTAATATATCTCTGATTGTGTTTGACTGAAAGAAGAAAGTCATACACACTTAGGATGGCTTGAGGGTGAGTAAATTATGGGATTTTCATTTTTGGGTGAACTAACCCTTTAAGATAAATATATATTATATTTACATGGTCTAGTTTGGGTTCCATATAAACAATTTTTTCCCCCAGTTTTCCTTTTATGTATGAGGCAGGTTTGGCGTCTATGAGAAGACGAGAGGTTAAGACTGAAAGTGCTAACTTCAAAACAAACCCATCATGCGTGTAAATTGCACAACCTTGTCATGCCAAGTCAACTATCTAGGAGAGGCCATCAAGCATCAATGTCAAGCATTTAATATTTATGGCAGGAAAATCTGCCAGTCTTCCATGGTTTTAAGCGAGCAGCAGCCCGAGGAAATGGTCTCTGGGGCTCTGCTGTTCCAACAGACGCTTCAACGCTGATTCTCGCATGATGGTCACAAAACAGCTGCGACGCACAGCCAGCTACAAAGAACCAAAGAAGTGTTGTTACCGAATACATCTGAGATGAGAGATGCTGAGTGTTTGGGGTGATGCTTCAAAAGAATTCATTTAAAACCTTTCCTTTGTTTCCGGTGTGGAACACAAAAGGAAAAATGTTTAGCAGAATGTCCGAGCTGCCCTTTTCCATAGAATGAAAAGTGATTCACATTTCAAAGCTCAAAACAAACAAAACCCCAAACATGCACTCTTAAGCCCCATTTAAACCATGGAAAGACATCAATAAAACAGCTTGAAAATAGCATTACAGTTACCTCAGGCAAGTCATTTAGTGGCCACAGTATGTTAGTTTACTAGAGAAATGAGCTCTAGAGGGGAGCATTTCACTAAATATATGCACTATACTAGCTTATATGTTCATTATATTTACTTTACCTGTTAGTAATGCCTTAATTAATATATGTTTAAATAAATTTGTCATGAAAACAAGTTATGACAGTAACTTTTGTATTTAAGTGTTGATTATTATATCTAAATTATATATTAAAAAGAAGAAAAAAGAAGCAATTTTATGTTTAGTTCCCTTTCAGTCGGTCACGTTCGACGTACGTCAGTAGTGACCAACGAATTGGGATATCGCTAGAGAGCCCCTATCAGCTTCGAGAGAACTAAAACAAGCCAATGAACATTGGCGTGCGATATTTGCATAATGCGCACTGCCCACATCTGGGGGATATAAATAGGAAGCAGATGCAATCGTACTCTGTCTTTCGCTTCGGAGCCAACACTTTGGTGTCCTACAGCCTGACTGAACCTCAAACAAGTCTGAAGAACGAAAAGAAGCAGCCTTACCGTGTTGGTGTTACGACTCTGCACCGAGTCCGTGAGCTTCAGGAGCCAGGCAGAAACTACTGCTGTGAAACAGCGTTCCGCTGTAAATCCATAAAGTTGGTGTGTGATTTGGGCCGGTTTCCTGTGTGTGTGTGTACACACTCTCGTGACACTCCCTGTGTGTCTCGACGCAGAAAGAGCTGTAATTTCCCCTTCTAATATCAGACTTCACAGACAGACTCTGCATCTTTTTCAAGACGTCATTCAGTCTGTGCGTTTCTGGAGGCGATCTTTTCCTATCCTCGCTGACGGCCACAATCACTTTCTCTCATGTCTGCTTAGCGTGCTGAGACTGTGTTTGTGGGTGGTTCATGTTCTCGTGGAAATGAGAGCATGCCCACATCGGCGCGTTGTTTGTCTCGCCTTTCTCGTAAGGGCTTGAGCGCTCAGCGGCGCCGTGTGCCGTCGAGCTGCCGGTTGACAGTGCACGTTGCTATGGCAACCCTGCGCGTCGTCTGGCACTCTGTTCGTGGGTGGTTCATGTTTAGTACAACATGGCCACGTCGGCGCCAGTGCGCCGTGTGTCGTCCAGTTGGGCGGCCACGTTCACTATTCAACATGGCTGGTAGCTTCTGCTTGGATTGCTGGTCCTTCTCATGGGGGACCTAGCGTCTTAGTCAGAGCTTCAGCAGAGGATCAGATGTCGACTGCTACATTGGAGAGAGTGTTGTTGGGCTCTGAAAATGAAGATGAATCTGAGCGTCCCGCGGTTGTGGTGGGCTCGTGCTGAATCAGATTCAGACTTGACAACAATGCTTTCCCGGGCCTCTGGGGGCGTTGTGCGACGCGTTTCCGCCTTGCCCTGCCCCCTTTCTTAGCCCGGAAGTGCATGGAAAAACTTGTCAGTTTGTGGCCTTTTTTGGCGTCTAATATGGTACTCCAAGGGGGCCATAATCTGCATTGCAAGTTTTTTCTCTCTCACTACCCTCTAGGGTGGGGTGGCAGTGCTACGGGCACACCACCTCTGCCCTGCATGAGTCTTGGCCCCGGCAAGTCCTTGGTAGGCCAAAGTACTCATTGCATTGGGTAGTTCTGAGTCGGGGTTGAGCTACGCATGATGCAAGTCATAGCACAGGCCCCTGGCCAGACGATGTCCACCTTGGTGGTCCAGAAACACCCCTGGCTAGCCTTGTTGGGATGTGTCGCCATCAAAGTACGCTTTCTCGATGCACTCATCTCACAAGCTGGCCTAAAATCCAGCCCGCCCAGCCCGCAGTCAACCCAGTTGGCTAGCGGGTAGCAGTCTTGGAGATAGGTGACCTGGAGCTAGGTAAACAGTTCTTCGGGGAGACGATGCTCGCATCGCTCCCTCCCCGGAGGAGGGCCGGGTGGAGAATTTGGTCTGTTCCGCCGCTGGCTCTCCGGAGTCCAGCAGTACCCACTAAGAGCTGTTTTCTGGTCTTCCAGGTCCCAAGTGGGTGTGGCTGGCAGTGTGCAAGGCTCCGCCTTGCCACTCCCAGCCCCCTCTCACTTCGTGACACAGGTGTCAGTGTGTTGATGCAGGCCGTGCCCCGTGTGCCGTCTCCCATACGCACTGCTACCTTACAGAGTCTGATCACACTCTGGGCCGCTACCATGCCGTCCGAGTCGGGTCCCCGTACTCTGGTTCGCTGCCCCACCCCCGGTACGTCTGTGGTGCGTTTGGTTCTGCTGGTGTCTGGAAGCCTGGTAGTGCTCTCCAGCCTGTTCCGCTGGTTCATTCGTACTATCAGACTCGGCTTTGCGATTCAGTTCGTCCGGTGTCCTCTGGTTTTCAGGGGTGTCCACTACACTCAGGTGTCGCTGGACATTGCACTTGTTCTCCGGGCGGAGATTGCTGTCCTCCTGGCGAAGGATGCAATCGAGCCGGTCCCTCCAGCCGATTTGAAATCAGGGTTACTGCCTCTACTTCATTGTACCCTAAAGGGCGGTGGGCTACGGCCAATCCTGGATCTGCGCATCTTGAACTGGTACCCTCAGGCTGCTGTTTAGGATGCTCATGCAGAAGCGCATTTTCGAATGCGTCCGTCCCGAGGATTGGTTTGCAGCGTTTGACCTGTAGGATGCGTACTTCATGTTTCGATTCTGCCTCGCCACAGGTCGAGCATGTCAGTACAAAATCCTACCCTTCGGGCTGGCCCTGTCGCGCCGCATCTTTACGAAGGTTGCGGACGCGGCCGTTGTTCCCCTCAGGGAACAGGCCGTTCACAACTACCTTGACGACTGGTTATCCTGGCCAGCTCGCAAGAGCAGTTGTGCGAACACAGGGACATGGTTTTAGCTCACCTCAGCCGGTTGGGTCTTGGGGTCAACTGGGACAAGAGCAAACTCGCCCCCGGGCTGAGGATCTCTTATCTCGGTCTCGAGCTAGACTCGGTCGCCCGGACTTTGCCCCTCGCGAGGAGCACGTCCAGTCGGTGTTGAACTGCCTGAGTACGCTCAAGCGCAGGACAGCGGCCCCACTGAAAGACTTTCAGAGGCTCCTGGGGCATATGGCATCTGCAGCTGCGGTCACGCTGCTCGGATTGCTCCATATGTGGCCGCTTCAACACTGGCTCCACGGCCGGGTCCCGAGATGGGCATGGAAGCGTGGTACGCGCCGTGTCCTCATGACACCGAGCTGCCGTCGCACCCTCATCCGGTGGTCGGACCCCTTGTTCCTGGGGGCGGGAGTGCCCCTCGAACAGGTGTCCAGGCATGCTGTGGTCTCCTCAGATGCCTCAGCCACTGGATGGAGGCCACGTACAACGGGCATGCAGTGTCGGGCCTTGGACGGGGCCTTAACTGCATTGGCATATCAATTGCCTGGAGTTGCTAGCAGTACGTCTTGCCCTGGGCCGCTTCAAGGAGCTGCTGTCAGACAAGCACGTACTGGTCCACTCGGACAGCACTGCGGCCTTTGCGTACATCAACCTTCAGGTGGTCTACGCTTCCGCCGCATGTCGCAACTCGCCCGCCATCTCGTTATGGAGTCAGAAGCATCTGAGGTCGCTTCGTGCCATTCATGTCCCAGGTGTGCTCAACCATGCAGCCGTCGAGTTCTCACAGCAGCCTCCACTTGCGGGCGAGTGGCGGCTCCATCCCCAGGTGGTCCAGCTGATCTGGCAGCACTTCGGCGAGGCCCAGAGATATCTGTTGTCCCTCCAGAACTGCCCACAGCCAGTGGTTCCATTCCCTGACCGGCGGCACGCTCGGCACGGATGCCCTGGCACACAGCTGGCCCCGGGGCCCACGCAAATATGCGTTTTTCCCCAGTGAGCCTTTTCGCACAATTCCTGTGCGAAGTCAGGGACAAGGAGCAGGTCTTGTTGGTGGTTCCATACTGGCCCACTCGGACCTGGTTTTCGGACCTACGCTCTTTGCGACAGCCTCTCCCTGGCACATTACCGAACCCGTACCGAACCGTGAATTTAATGGCGAGGTACATACCATCATGTTTGTGTACTGTTACACCCCTTATAATAAATAATTTAATAATAATAATAATAATAAGTAATTGCGTTCAATTTATGAATAACATTCGTTAAGACTAGTTATTGCATTAGGTATCGTAATCTATTGATGAACAATACATTTACAGTATTTATTATCTACTGTAAAGTTTTTACATATACATTTTAACATTTCAAGTTGGATGAATCAACAATGAACAAGGTTTTAGGTTTCTTTTTACTAACATTAAATACTGTAAAAAGTGTTCATTGTTAGTTGATGATACCTAACGCAATAAGTAACTATAACCAAATGAATATTAATGTGCAGTTTTAACAATATATATATTTTCGCCCCCCAAAAAATGTGTTCAGTGAACTTTAGGTCCATACTACGGAGCCACACACATAACATGTGGGGAAAAAAAGAGATGTATATCGTGAAAACACAAAAAACAAAACCACAACTTACTAATACTGTACGTCAACACCTTTTACTAATTCATTCCCTCATTGTAAGTAAAGTATGTGCACAATATAATAATTAGTTCCCTCGTTTTACTAAATTGTGGCCACGTTATAATAGTTGGTTCCCTTGTTTTAGTTAAATCAAAATAAGGGTGACAAATTAGTTTACTGTGAGCATGATTTACTAAAATGAAGAAATAAATGAAGTTATGGGAACAAATTCTTAATTTGTGGCCACGATTTACTAAAATGAGAGAACGAATTGTTAATTCGTCATGTATTTTTTGTTTGCATGACGTGCAGGGCTCCTAACAATACAGCAAGACTAGAACAAATTCATTCACACAAAACATGTTAATCATCTTAAGAAACTAAATGAATTAAGTAAACCTCAATAAATTTGACATATCCCCTGAAACTCTTCTAATAAATATACATGATCACTAACAAGTAAACACCTTACAGTAAACCTAACAGTAAACACCAGCATACAAGGATTTTGTAAATGTCCATTTATGTGGTATGAAAGATAACAAAATGTGTAAGAATTGTGTTGCTTTGGCTCATTTTAGCACTTTTTTGTGTATAAATATATTCATATTATCATATATTATTTTTTAGTACTAAAATATGTTATGTTATTTTTGAGTCATTATTAGTAGAACTATTTTAAAAAATGTTGGGTTTTTGTAACTTTCTTTGCACTGGACTTAAATACACTGCTGTGCAGGATTTTATTTCTTATTTTTTTACTATATGTAACATATGAAGAGCTTTTGAATAAAAGCTTTTGATATCTCTGCTCTTCAGAGAGAGGTAATTGTAATTGCTTTTTTCAATTTCTATGCAAAACTAGACATTGCAGCAACCTTGATTTGAAGTTTTAAATGCTAAAGAAAGCACTTTCCTCCAAACGCAGAGACCTTAGCAGCATAATTGGTTTTCTGAGCGGTGACACTGTGTTTTTGCTGAAGGAGCCTCTCTCAGCTCTTGATTCCTGTGGTTGTGCAAGTAGAAGCCAACAAAAGAAGCGTGTTTACCTTGAACATTGTCTTTTCTGACTCTGTGCTGAGTGGAAACAAGATTGCATGTGCGTCTGACATTCTCTAAAGAAGTCCTCTGTAATTGCCAGCAGTGCAGTTTGATTATGGCTGCAGCCTGTGGGGAGTGTGTGTCCGTGTGTGAGTGTGTTTCTCCTTTTTAAAGCATAATTAGAATTGCTTTGCAGTCACTGTAAGGTGTTTTCCCCCCCAGATTGTTGCTTCAGTACAAACACCTCTGTGTCCTATGATTGTGGGTGTGATTGTGAATAGTAAGCAGGGGTTAAATTAGGATTTTAGAGCTTGTGAAACCTTAAAGCTACATTCACACTGGCAGTAACTGAATCGCTGCACTTTTGGTTACTACTGTCTTTATTTGCCTGCTGCATCACACTGTATCAGGTGGTGGATCACTTCATTCAGCTTCATTGTCTGCACTCCCATTGGTCATCACAGTGTTGCTGCCTGGATGAATTACGTAAGGGCACCTTTGGGATTTCAGAGACGCATTCTTCACTTTACCCAAAACAAATGCTGCATTGCTAAAATGAGTGGTTGGGTGTTGTCGCCACCAAAGGAAAGACAAAGGCCACGTTCACACAGCAGCAGAATACGGTTGTCAGCCCTGTATTTGAGTCCTTAAAGGTCACCTATTAAGCAAAATTCACTTTTACATGCGCTGCATCCAATATCGCATACTGTCTGAGTATTACATTTGAATTTGAATTTATGAATGAAATTCAGACGTAATCCTGTACATCCACCATGTTGTTACTGTCACGTGACCTACGGCGTCAGTTGTGTTGCTTCACTGCCATTCACAAATCCTCTCCCGTGGCCTCATGGGATAATAAAGTGTCCATCGAATGCACACTTCAGAATCATCCTGGTACTTTTCACTTGCTGTTTTTCCAATACTATGCATTTGGACATACAACCTGAATTCCGGAAATGTTGGGACATTTTTTTAAATTTGAATAAAATGAAAACTAAAAGACTTTTTTTAAAATCACACAAGCCAATATTTTATTCACAATCGAACACAGATAACATAACAAATGTTTAAAGGAAGACATTTTACACTTTTCTTCGCTAAATGAGCTAATTTCAAATTTGATGCCTGCTACAGGTCTCAAAAAAGTTGGCACGGGGGCAACAAATGGCTGAAAAAGCAAGAAAGTTTGAAAAGATTCAGCTGGGAGAACATCTAGCAACTAATTAAGTTAATTGATATCAGGTCTGTAACATGATTAGCTATAAAAGGGATGTCTTAGAGAGGCAGAGTCTCTCAGAAGTAAAGATGGGCAAAGGCTCTCCAATCTGTGAAAGAGTGCGTAAAAAGATTGTGGAATACTTTAAAAACAATATTCCTCAACATCAAATTTCAAAGGATTTTCGGGCCCTCAGACAACACTGCATCACTTATCGGCATGATTGTGTCAATGACATTACTAAATGGGCCCAGAAATACTTCCAGAAACCACTGTCGGTAAACACAATCCGCCGTGCCATCTGCAGATGCCAACTAAAGCTCTATCATGTAAAAAGGAAGCCATATGTGAACATGGTCCAGAAGTGCCGTCGTGTCCTGTGGGCCAAGGCTCATTTAAAATGGACTGTTTCAAAGTGGAAAAGTGTTCTATGTTTAGACGAGTCCAAATTTGACATTCTTATTGGAAATCACAGACGCTGTGTCCTCCGGACTAAAGAGGAGGGAGACCTTCCAGCGTGTTATCAGCGTTCAGTTCAAAAGCCAGCATCTCTGATGGTATGTGGGTGCATAAGTGCATATGGTATGGGCAGCTTGCATGTTTTGGAAGGCACTATGAATGCTGAATGGCATATAAAGGTTTTAGAGCAACATATGCTCCCCTCCTGACGACGTCTATTTCAGGGAAGGCCTTGTGTATTTCAGCAGGACAATGCAAAACCACATACTGCAGCTATTACAACAGCATGGCTTCGTCGTAGAAGAGTCCAGGTGCTGAATTGGCCTGCCTGCAGTCCAGATCTTTCACCTATAGAGAAAAGTACATCAAAGATGACCACAAACTCTTCAGCAGCTGGAAACCTGTATCAGGCAAGAATGGGACCAAATTTCAACACCAAAACTCCAGAAACTCATAACCTCGATGCCCAGACGTCTTCACACTGTTTTGAAAAGAAGAGGAGATGCTACACCATGGTAAACATGCCCCCGTCCCAACTTTTTTGAGACCTGTAGCAGGTGTCAAATTTGAAATGAGCTCATTTTGTGCATAAAATTGTAAAATTTCTCTGTTTAAACATTTCCTATTTTATCTATGTTCTATTGTGAATAAAATATTGGCTCATGTGATTTGAAAGTCTTTCAGTTTTCATTTTATTCAAATTTGAAAAACATCCCAACATTTCCGGAATTCAGGTTGTACTACTCTGTTGGTGTACTGTTTTTTGCAAACTAAATAAGTATTAGATTTCGGAGGCAGCAATGGTGTTTGAACATAAATGTGTGTTGGCAGTGTGTATATACAACCATGGTATAATGGTGAAAATCCACCCACTCCTTTTTTTATATTCCTCATAAATAGTGTTGGGTATCGTTTGGATTTTATCGATTCTGATTCTTATCCATTCCTAGTTTGATTCCAACAAGGTAAAAAAAAAATAATAATAACATGAACAAAAATCAGCTGCCTACAGAACACAAGATAATCTTTTGCCAATGGTTTTAATAAAAACACCACAGCAAAAACAACTAGACTAATATAAATTCAAATGTTTTCATATGTGTGCATATAGTATGGATGTCCCCTATGAAAACTGACCATTAATTTATTCTACTTATTAGAAATTAGGTCTTTATAGGCCTCTGAAGTGGAAAAACACATTTCTCCGAAATGCTGCAGCAAAATGGTTTCATATGAGGTGTGCATATAGTACGGGATGTACCCTTTAAGAACTGCCAATTATGTTTTTCTACTTATTAGAAATGAGGTCTTTATGAGGATATATTGATGTAATTTTGTGTGTATTGGTCCGTTCGGTCCATTTTTACAGCATCTTGTGCAGGAAACTGCATTCTAAAAAAGCAGCACACCAGTTTACGGCTGAAATGGGCACTGCAATCCAAATTCTAAATATTAAAGAGAATGGTTTCTCCCGTCCCCCTCCTCCTCAGACTTGACACTCAAGCGGGTTGCCAGATTGATGACACACAACAGAAATGACAATGGAAGGCGATCAAGCCTTAAAAGTTGATGAGTTGATTTATCCGCTTTTTAATATGCTTCTGATCATAAAGGTTTTTAATTAGATCTGTCAAGATCAATCAACTAAAAATTAAGAAACAAAGATGCATCTTAGATTAGACTATACACACACAGTTGAGTGCCCATAAAAGCAATGCTAACAGTCTCAAGCTCTGAACAGAGATCAGCCCAATACTGTGAAACTGGCCTTATTTTATAATAAAACATATCAGCCAAATATAACATTTTCTCTGGATGGGCATAATCTGACAGAAGGATCACCAGGAGCACCCCACCGTTTATAAATATTTATACACTCCGGCAGGTGAAGCAAAAAGTTATTTTAGACCGTCTATGTCACATGATTTAAATGCACGAAAGCTTTCATTAAACAGAACGGAAGGAAGCATTAAACAGGACGACAGTGTGGTTGTCCAGAGGGTTATTTCAGTGCTCGTGTTGGCTGAAAGGACATGCAGGTTGCCTGAGCTCCTCACATCAAAGCACTACAAACACTGTTTGAAATTCAGTGAAAGTGCAGTTAATAATGCAGGAGAGGACGTGCCCAGGGAAAACATGTTTGACGATGCCTTCTCGCTCGCTGTTTAACTGCACCCCATTTTCATGATATTTCTGAATATGACTTCAGGGCCAAACACACATTTTGGTTTTGGGTTTGGTGGAATATAAAAGATCATAAAGCAAACTATCTTTTTTTTCACAGGCTACTGCCAAAAATTCATGCATTGATTCATGCATTTGATTCGAAGCAGAATCAATCCTGCCTAAAGACCTGGCCTAAGTTACAGAAAAGTCAAAAATAGAATGTTTGTTTGTTCAGCTTGAAATCTATATTGACAGCTAATGTAATATTATAGTCATAAACAGCAATTTCACTTACTTTTTAAACCACAGGCCTCTAATACTCTATCTCATTGTTATATAACTTCTCTTATTTGGTTACATATTAAAAGAACATACACTTCTAAGAAGCCCCTCGCAACTTCTTTTTTGAGGACATGAACACACCATTCTCTAAAGAAAAATATGTGAGAACATAACATGATTGTGGGATGTCAAAGGCAGCAGACAAGGAAAAATATAAATTCCTTCATGTTTTTAAGAGCCCTTCAAAAGATATAAGACACTAATAACATTTGGAATAAAGCTCTTTTGTTTTAGCAATGTTTTAATGACCATGCATATTTATTTTTCAGATTCTTTATTATGATACAAACAGAAAATAAAGTAAAAGTGTACACAAAATGGAAAAAAATCTGAACAAAATTGTTTCTTCTTTTGCACAGTACTGTATATATATAAAATTTTAATCAAATTAATTACATGATGTCCTGATTAATTATTCAAATTAATCGCAATTTAATTTCACATCAAATTTGGCTGAGAAATTACCCCCAAAATATAATTTAAAGTCATTATTGCGTTAAATAAGAAAAGCATCAAATAGACATTACAAAACTTAGCTTTAGAAAGAAATATTTCATTTGATTCAACATTTATTACACAAACTTTTAGGCTACAAGGGCCATGATTTTCTTTCAGAAACTGCATCTGAATTGGTATTTACATATACTTACAGACCAAAACAGTTTGGTTATTAACATTCTTCAAAATATCTTCTTTTATGCTCCGCAAAAGAAAGAAAGTCATTCAGGTTTGAAACTACATGAGGGTGAATAAATGTAAATAACTGAATTTTCATTTTCGGGCAAACTATCCCCAAAATATGATTTTTTTATTTTTTATTTTTATTTTTATGAAGTGATACTCTAAGTAAGTAACTAAAACTAGCAGTAGGTGGCGGTACATGTCTGAATGAGTAAGTCATTGAATCATTCATTCGATTCTTTCAAATGGCTGATTCATTCAGGAATTAAGTAAATGGCTCTCTTTATGAATAGGCCATTGAATCATTAGCTGCATCCGAAAACCTAGGCAGCTGTCTTGCTGCCTCGCTGCCTTATCAGGCAATGACTTGTAAGGCAGCGTTTGTGCATGAAGGCACCTCATGATTTCAGATAAATTTCTGAGGCAGTGTAACCGTTTAATGATCTACAGCAAAATAGCGCGAGCTTTGGTAAGAACTAAATAAATATTTAATTACTACAAGTCATTTCTTGCTAGAAATGACATCAAAAGTGGAAAATGTTGGTCATACATTACACACAAACTGACCAGCAAACGCAACTTTCGGACATCTATCTATACATCTATGATACCTTCATGAATCGATCAGATGAAGGCATCTCATGAGACAGGAAGTGAAGCTAACATTGGATTCGGACGTGCCTTGATGCCTTCCTACCTTGAAATCTGTCCTCAGAAGGCAGCATTTTCCAGTTTTCGGACGCAGCCATTGGTTCACCCAATTGATTTGCCAGTTCTGCTCTGGCAAAATAAACTAAATAAACTAAAAATGATGCTACAAACATTCTTTTAGATATAGATTTTTTTGACTTTTGAGATTCAGCCAGGCCATGTTGTAGTTTTAATTTTGTAGTTAATCTTCTCTCTATTTATTTCAGCTTGCTTGTAACTTTAAAAATGCTTTATGAGAAGTAGTTTCATTTAATTCCTTTTCTTTTTCTTTCAACAGAGGCAAGGATCCGGAGCAGCTGGTGGCAACAGCAAAACCTCTGGGGCACAAGGTACTGAGACAATATTCCACACCCGAAATCGAACACATCGTAGATCTTTAGTCATTTTACGGCAGCTTCTACAGTGAATACAAGCAGTATGTCTCAGGAAATCTTTGTCTTGGAAGAGAAGAGATTCATCATGTTTGAGTTTACCCCAAACAACCTTAAGCGTACAGAAAAGCCCAGTATCCCATCTGAAATCTTCAGGCATAAGCATTCTAAAGTATTCCCTGAAGTGTCCCACCAAACAAAAATGTTCTGCGCTGTGCTCAGTGAAGGAAGAACGAGTCTGGTAAGCATTTAAAAAAAAAATGTGCTTGTGTATGAAAAAAAAGGCTGAAGGAGGAGGCAAAACAGAGAAAAGGGTTGAAGTAATGAACACGGTCCCCAGCGTTTTAGCTGCACGCTCCTATGAAAAGGGCAAGTAAATGGATCTGAACCAACAAACTGGCCCATACTTCTTAAATCAGACTCAAAAGACTTGAGGGTTTTTCTGTTGATGGTTTTCTACCTGATGCAGTAATGCTCTTGAGGACGCTGAAGCCCCAGGGAGAGCTGGGTACAGAGCTTATTGGACAAGAACGGCATCTCAAAGGAAGCTGGTTTCACTGAAGCTTGAATCTTCACAGAATTGCATGCTCTTATTGCAGATGATGCTTTAGACATGAGAACATAAATACAGTGCAATGCTAGCAGCATCAACTTCTCTAAAATCAGGCATGGTTTTATACTACAGTACACATTATAGTGAATTCAAAAGCTTCTGCTAAATCCAAATACCATTTTTGATCCCATAAAGTATTTGGATACTTAGGGGTCATTTACACAACACTGAAAACACTAAAAATCTGTTTTGGCCATTCATGACAACAGCATTTTGGGGGCTTGAAAACGCTAACAAAAACGTGAATTTGTGAAAATGGTACCATCATGTGCAAGTGTATTATGTGTTTAGTCTATAGGCGTGTAGTGTTTCTTTACAAAGTGACATCGCCATCTACTGGCCTGGCATGAGTAATAAAGTGTTTTTAGTCATTTTCGCGGATCTGTGTGAACGGGGATAATTTTTGATAATGTTGTTGTCTGTACGCGAAAGGAAAAACTTTTCCGTTTTTAGTACATCGTTACAGTGTAAATGTACCCTAAAGGCACATAGAAATGTCTGAATTTCCATGCATTAGATGTAAAATATCAAATCAAGCAAACAAATGATGGTAGAGTTTTTCTCAGAATTAATTTCTTGTTGGCAGGGTTGGGGTGTAACTTAATACGTGTAACGGCATTACGTAATCAGGATACAAAAAATTGGTAACTGTAATTTGTTACATTTACATTAAAAAAACAAAGTAATCAGAATAAAGTTACTTTTTGTATAAAAAAAAATTATTACAATGGTTTCATTTAAAGCAATTTTGACATCATAACACTATTTTAAGCATACACTTTTTAAGCTTTCCAGATATGAAGACGTTTCTTTAACAAGAACTCAACATCCAACTTAAACATTTGAAGTTACGACTAGCATGGAAATCATGCTAGCTCAAATTTACTGTTTGTTAGTGATTTAAAATTTAATAGCTTGTATGATCACAGTTTTGTTAAAGTTTTCTAGTGGAAAATGAGCTGAAAAACAAAGAGTCCCAACAAAGGGGAACTCCCACTGCTAAAGCCCTGCGTATACTTCGTTTTTTTTACGCGTACGCTAGTGTACACTCACAATTGAACGCACAGCCTTGGAAAGTATACTTCATTTGACTTGTACGCGTACACGTGTTCGACACATGCGCAGTTTTGAGCAATCTCTTGCCACGGATTACAACCCATTTAAACATCTTTGTATTCTTTCATGCTAGAGTTGAGGGTACTTTCTAACCTCTTCACACAATCTCTCGTCTATGTAGTAGGGCTGCACAATTAATCACAATTAAATCACAATTAAATTGCACGCGATTTGGCAAAGGCTGTGATTATTTCATGCGTAGCTTGTCAGAGCTGTATGGCTTTGTGGTCAGTTGTAAATGCTTCTCCATCTGAAAGCCAGAGGGCGCTCTTGTGCAGAAACTCCAAATATGCCCTGCCGCAGAAGTAGATAACATGTGTCATTCCAGGAAATCATACTACCGCTGTAGCTGAATAAACGGAAGATTGAAATGCTTTGATTGATTAAACATGACTAATACACACACGACGGCCTAATTCTGTGTAAGAAGCCACATAATCTCAGAAGGATGCTCAACTGTCATTATGGAGTGAGTTTGGAGTAAAAACATGTTATTAAATGTTGTCTTTTGTTGGACAAGATGTTAATAAATCCTTCTCATGTCTGGAAAGATGTTTGATGCGTATTGCTTTTTCAAATGTACATTATAAGTGATTCAAACTTGCAGTGCTTTCAGATGAATTAGCATTTGTAGCCATACTTCATTGACAAGCTGTGCATAAAAAATAATCGCAGCTTTGCGATTTCATAATCGCACTAAGCCTTTCCAATCGTCTGATTAATCGTGCAGCCCTACTATGTAGGCCTCCATTGTCACTGTAGCTTGCATGTGTTCTGCTCTGTTCTGTTTATGCAGTTTTTCTTTGACTACCTTGTGAATCGACACACGCAGGGCACGGGTGCCACCTTGTGGATAAACTAATTACCGCAAAAACAATTAAATACATATATGTGACCTGTGTGTACACGCGGTTACAAAAATCCGGTGGTGTGCGTACTCTACTGATGACGAAATTTGTGTCATGTGCACTGTACGCTGACCCTCGCGTATTGTGGTGCTTGGATTATGTTACTGAATACTTCTATTAGGAAGTCATTTGTAACAGAATATATTTGGAAAGTAACCCTCCCAACTCTGCTTATTGGATTTATGAAGTCAATTCCCATCTCACATTTATGTTATTAAATATATTTATGCTTTTTTAAAAAAATAATATTGAAAAAAAAAAAAAATGCTTGTTGCTAGCCATTAATTTAATATGACAAATGCTGCTGGAAAGTTGCTTTCCCTGCATTGAATGTCCAGCTATACAGGAGCTCATAATGTTTCTAGGAGGATGGGAAGAAAGTACTATTGAAGCCATTTATGTGCTTCCACCCACTCATGTGCAGAGCAAGAGCAAGGACATTCATACACAAAACTACACAATCATATGCATGCAAATACACAATTTTAGTCATCCTGCTTGGCTGAAGGGAGCTATATAGAGTAACTGTACAGGTGTCTTCAGCCAATGACAGCATGTAATGTCGGTCTAAAGAGAACATTCATGTATTAAGAGAGAAAGCACCTTAATACCAAAGGGTATGGAAAATATATTAAACAAAGTAAATACTTTCTTGGGAATCATTAAATTGGGGAATTACATGTGATATTCTCACAAGTACATGCACTCAGTACAAGTACTCACTAAAGTTATAAACTCGCAATTGTGAAAAATAAAGTCATAATTGTGAGATAAATAGTCACTATTACCTTTTATTATTTGTTTATATCTTGCAATTTTGAAGTTTTTTGCAAACTCAAGATATAAACTCGCAATTCTGAGAATTTTTTTTTTAGAATTGTGAGTTACAAACTTGCAATTGTGAGTTATACAGTCCGAATTGTGAGATACAAGCAAATGAGATATAAGCATTGATGTGTGTAAACAGAGACAGGAAGACGGTGCGAATAGCTCTCATGTATTGACTGAAACATGAGGCCTGCTCTCTCTAGAGGTATATTTAAAAGATCTGTCCTCTCTCGCTGTGCTTAACGTCTATGTCAAGGTTTTCCTCCTCCATTGCTTAAATTGCTATTGAATTTTCCAACAGATTAATGTGGTGTTTCAGTATTCACTATTGAGCTGTGATTTCTTACCAATACAACACATAACCTTCACATCTGGTACTGTCATGAATAGAGCTTGAAACTCTTTAAAATCATGCTGTACAAAAAAATGTTTTTGCATTTACTTTATATGAGGTTCAACGATTTCGAAAACCTACAAGCAGAGTCTGAGACTTATCTGATTTGCCTACATTTTATAACCCTAATTTATGTTCTGGATAACAATATATATTAAATTAAATTAAATTAAATTAAATTAAATTAAATTAAATTAAATTAAATTAAATTAAATTAAATTAAATTAAATTAAATTAAATTAAATTAAATTAAATTAAATTATATATTATTGAAATCCTAGAGTAATAAAATAATGACCTTCAATTAGGCAACCAGACAGCACTAGTAGTTTGGCACCAAATATTGGTTAGTAGTTATTAATACATTTCCTATAAATTACAGAAACATTTTTGCATACCGTAGTTCTCTCTCTGAATCAGTATGAGCCGTTTTACTGTAATGTGATTACAGGAAGTAATGTTACACCAATTTGTAGCAGAATGTGCCATCTAACACCTGAGTGAAGATTTTTTGCTTTTGTCTGATAATGATGATAATGAGGAAACCCACTGCCTCTTGGTGATGACAATAAAACATTATCTGATCAGTGAATTATCAGTGAATATATAATAAAAAAGAATATAAAATACTACTATAGCATCTGCCCGAATATTATTTATTGTGCTTTTGGCAGAAGGAGGAACTTTGGTGTGAATCATGAGCGCAGCTGGAAACAAGAACTGGACTGGAAACATATATGTGTGTCTCCAGTGAATTTTATTCTGATGGCTTCTGTACACCATGTGCATTTAGCTTGCAGGAAGTTTTAGACTGGATGTACTTTGTTCCAAAATCCCAGCAGCGCTGACTGTACAGTATATACAGTATGCGTTTATATGACATTGCAGTCTGTGTGACTGCCTTCTAGGAATTTATCAAACCTATATATGCAAAGCTTGTGGAGAATGGAAGTTATGCTTTAACATTTCTTTCTCGATGCATTATTGCTTATATCATAAATAATGACTGTGAAAAGACATGTTTACACAAAACTGAGTTAAAAATCCTGCAACCCTACACAGGACAATTGGTTTAAAGAATGGATGGGTGGGTGGATGGATGGATGGATGGATGGGTGGATTGGATGGATGGATGGATGGGTGGATGGGTGGATTGGATGGATGGATGGATGGATTGGGTGGGTGGGTGGAATAATAACTGTGAAAGGTCATTTTTACACAAAACTGAGTTAAAATCCCGCTACCCTACACAGTATAATTGGTTTAAAGGATGGATGGATGGATGGATGGATTGATGGGTGGATGGATGGATGGGTGGATGGATGGATTGATGGGTGGATGGGTGGATTGATGGATTGATGGATGGGTGAATGGGTGGGTGGGTGGATGGATGGATTGATGGGTGGATGGATGGATGGGTGGATTGATGGATGGGTGGATTGATGGGTGGATTGATGGATTGATGGATGGGTGAATGGGTGGGTGGATGGATGGATTGATGGGTGGATGGGTGGATTGATGGATGGGTGAATGGGTGGGTGGATGGATGGATTGATGGGTGGATGGATGGATGGGTGGATTGATGGATGGGTGAATGGGTGGGTGGATGGATGGATTGGATGAATTGGGTGGGTGGGTGATATAATGACTGTGAAAGGTCATTTTTACACAAAGTTAAAATGCAAAATATCTGTTTAGCATTTATAAGATGAAACATTATTCCATGATAAAAGTACTACACAGTTGTAATATTTTGTTTGTTTGAAATATGAAAACTTATGAAATATCAAAACTTAAGCTAACAGCCAACAGACTTGGATATTTTTGTCTTTCTCCATTCAGGTAAATAGGAGCTGTATTGCCTAGAAAGTATTATAAAAGAATTTTGCCATTTGGCCAAATTCCCTCCATAGGCCCATACCAATCATGGCCTCCTAATAATCCCCATCCATTGAATTGGCTCTATCACTCTCTCTCCTCTCCACCTACAGCTGGTGTGTGGTGAGCGCACTGGCGCCGTTGTACTGTGGCTGCCGTCGCATCATCCAAGTGGATGCTGCACACTGGTGGTGGATGAGGAGAGACCCCTGATATGATTGTAAAGCGCTTTGGGTGTACAGTTGTACATAGGAAAGCGCTATATAAATGCCTCATTCATTCATTCATTCATTCATTTGACATTGTGTGTGGAATTTGTCTTATCTTGAGCTGCTTAGTCAGATCATTGTCACCAATACAGTGCATACACACTGAATCAGTTCGATAGCATTTACATAAAAATTGAATTCTAAACTCGTATTTCATCATCTGCATCATAGTGTTTAATTATATTTAGAAGTTGACATTATGTCATTATTAAAGTGCTCTAAGGTCTCATGCAATCACTTATTTTTCTATGCCCAGATGCATCTAAGAAAGACGTCCCTGAGGACTTTGACATTGATATGGAAGCCCCTGAAACCGAGAAGGCAGCGGTCGCTATTCAATCGCAGTTCAGGAAGTTCCAGAAGAAGAAAACTGATGACAAGTCATAGTTGCCAGTGGACTTCTCTGTCCGTACGGCCCCATCAGGACAGCATGGTTTGATGTTGCATGTAATCGAATCCATTCTATATGGACTCAAGGGAGGGGGATGGGAAATCAAGGTCGTAATCTGTCCATCACTGATCTAACCTGTTATTTTACTGCTGTAACTGTGAATTCCATAGTTTATATTCATTTTGGTTCCAGCTTTATTCTCCATTCTAGCCAAGAATATCTGTCTTATTACTGATGCATGATTTTCTATTGTAACTCAAAGAGCTGGATTGCCAGCCTGTTCCTTATTTGTGAAAGCACAATATGTTTTCATTGTGAGCTGCTTACGAAATTGATTTTAGTCAGAAACCGCTTGTTAAATACTGAGCATTACATGTACATAAATATAGAGCAGAACTTTATTTTTGTTTCACACCATTAGTCTTCATCTGATGAATGCTTTAGCATACATTCTCATCCCAGTGGAGTTTAAAAATAACTCGTCTTTTGAAAGCCATATTGTTGAATAATTTCCAGCTTATTTTCCCGAATCCTCACTGTGTGCTCAGTACTCTTTATTGATTCATTTCTGTGTTGAATTCCATGCTGGATAAAATGACTTGAGAATGAGTGTTTGATTGTCTAGTTTGCTGTGGCATACATTTCTGTTCAATTTCTTCCTTCTTCCTTTCTTCCATTTTCTTCCAAACATTAGCCAACCAAACACTCAATCATTTCTATCTCACCTCAACTCTTAACTCAGTCTGAATGAAACAAGAAACTATTAATAAAAATCCTTGAGTCTCTGGAACTAAATACTGTATTGTCTTTTAATTAAACCCAATCTTAAAGCAGGATCCTTATTTAGAATTAAAGATAATGTAATACGATAAACAGTGAACATCAGTGTTTGTTAGCAATTTTATGGTCTTCATCTGTATTTCAATGTTTACACTTATATTGGCCTCATCAACTTCTAAACTCACTTTACCACATTTACATGGACATCATTTTCCAATTAAGGTCTATAATCTGCTGCTTCACAGCTTTTGGAACATTCCTGTATATGTCAAGATGTTCCCAATAAACTAAGGTATTCTTTTCCTGTTGTTCTCTTGTGCAAATAATGGAGGTACCTGCTTCTGCCATTTATTATGCTGCATTAAAAATATGACATCTGGAGAACTGCACTTTTTCAAAATAATTCATTCAGGTTCTCATTTCATCTACGCAAAGACAAATACAATTTAATCCAAAGGTCCATAAAACCTTTTTTAAACTCAGTCTTTCATTTGCATGTTTTATACTGATATCAGAGTCAAAATGGCTGACAGTGCTAGCTATGAACCATCTTCCCTCAGCAAATTCTATGCAAAAGCACTATTTGAAAGAATAGAGCACCTACCCTTCATATCCTCTGAAGGTCACACATTTTACCGAGTAATATATTATTTACACTGAATCCTCTAGTGTACTTGAGCCCAGATTTCCTCATCTGTATACACACACACACACACACACACACACACACACACACACACATGTTTGTTTTTGTGAATTGTGGGGACTTTCCATAGACTTCAATGCATTTTACACTGAACAAACTGTACATTCTATCCCCCTACCCTGCCCCTACCCCTAAACCTAACCCTCACAGGAAACTGTGCAAACTTTTACTTTTTCACAAAAACTCATTCTATATGATTTATAAACCCATTTACATTGTGGGGACCGCTGGCTGGTCCCCACGATGTAGGTGAACTCAGGTTTATATTACATCATGGGGACATTTGGTCCCCACAATGTAATATAAACAAAAGCACACACACACACACACACACACACACACACACACACACACACACCCCTCCTGAGCCTCTGTACTGAGGAGAGATCCATGAAGATACACCCTCAGAAAAATGTAAAGGCCTAGCATGGGAAAATAACACCATTAGCGGGGCTGATGGTAGGGAATGAGCAAGAAAAACATTCTTGGTGTTTAATATGCTAGGGGAAAAAAAACATACGCTTCTATGTTTTTCCCTGAAAAGTGTGTATTGCAATAGATAAAGCTCTTCTGGCTGTGGCCCAAGGCTCTCAATGGACCAAAACACCTGTCTTGCCACCACTGGGCCCAAGAACATGGTGCAGATTTGGAAAAAGATTTTTGCTGGAGGTGTTGTACTACTGTATTTTCTATCCAGACATGATGAAGTCTAAAATATTATCTCACTCCATGTCCCACAAACAGAAGATAACCAATGTTATCCTAAGTGAACTCAACCAGTAGGTCACAGATCTCTTCTGATGAAGTTATCAATATCATGAAAAACATTTTTGCTTAATGCAAAATAATCAGGAGCATCTGTAAGATTTCATCTTAAGGTACATACAGAGTTTTTTTTTTTTGCAAGCATAAAATGGCACAGTGTTACAACAATCATCTCTGTTCTCTGTTTAACAAACTCTCATCAGGGTGCTTCCCACAGGCTAAAGAGTGCAGCACCTGGGAATATACCACTGATCAAAATAAGTATACCAAATCGTCAACACAAAAGAACATAAAACATCTTTCTAACCAAATATATGCCATTTTAAGCAGTAGTGCAATTATAGTATTCTCTAAGCACCAAGACTGGGGTGCTGTGTAAAACACTCCATACTGCATAAATTTCATACATGCGTACTCTCACCCCCTTCTACAGAAATGGGTCATCCCTATCTCTATGCACTAGGTTAAAAAAGGGGGAAAGAATGGGGGAAAACTGGTGAATTATAACAGTTTCACTCCGTTATACTCCCCCTTCCCAATTTCATCAAACTTTCAAAACATCAAAAAATTTCACACTTTTCTTACAAACTGTATTTAATCCCTTTTAACTGCATTC
This sequence comes from Ancherythroculter nigrocauda, assembly GCA_036281575.1. Classification (NCBI taxonomy): domain Eukaryota; kingdom Metazoa; phylum Chordata; class Actinopteri; order Cypriniformes; family Xenocyprididae; genus Ancherythroculter; species Ancherythroculter nigrocauda. The sequence goes on from VTFQ01000631.1 coordinate 220,055, forward strand.
TCATGTCCCTTCTTGTAAGATCATATTGCATCACGGTTCAAATTTCAACTAAGGTGGAGAGCATCTCTTTTTTCCTAGGATCAGTCAACAGCATATTCATGGATTCAGTCATCCTAACTGGCTACATCATTCTACCAGATTGTGTATGCAAGGTACCCCCTTTTGTTTTATTCTGTTATCTTTCTCCCTTGTGTCACTCTCCGGACTACTCTCTTGAGCAGTACCTTAAACAGTCACGTGAATCACTAATAGTGCTTAGGGTGCAGCCTGATGCAGTCATGTTGCTCAAAGTGTCTTCTGATTGATTGAGTTCACTCCACCTAGATTTCCAGTGTCAGTGCCAGTTACCCTCTTGCCCATTCCCTACAATTGGCCAACAGAGGTAATGGAATGGAACTGAATCAACACTGAACTGACTTCAGCTTAACAATGACACTATTTTCTTTTAGAGCTGCTGTACAGCCAAAATGAACTGTTTGCATCATTGAATCATATTCCCGTATCACTGTAAAGCTGCTTTGAAACAATCTGTATTGTATAAAACACTATATAAATAAAGGTGAGTTCTGTTGAAAATTTCTTTTTGGCCATTTCCCATAGGGTGGTAGGGGGTGGTATGAGATTTCTTTACTTCTGGTACTTTTCTGCAGCTCAGATATGAGCGTACTCTCAAACATTCGCTCCTTGGTCTGAGTGGATTCTAAGAGGAAACCTGTACACACAGAATAATGAATAGAGCAAGGGAATGCATGTGTCAGTTTGGTAAAATGGTCTGTGAGAATGAGTAAATCCACATTGTCTCCATTCCTCCCCTCAGCAGACCAAAAATCAATGCATACCAGTTCCAATGTTTTACAAGCTTGATTGATTCCAAAGGTAATATCTGGTCTGGTGTCTTGCAAAGAACACAACGCTTGCAGTGTGTTACATACTTTCTCATTATCCATGCAACTCTCTGTGTAGCAAAAACCAGTGGGGAACTGGACGGTTCTACTCTGGCCCTGGTGGCCTACATTATCACGAGTTCCCTGTTAGGACTGTAGACTTCAGAACGCTATGTACTATAGAAGATACGTTCTCTTTTCCAAGTTTATCCAAGATCTTTAACTTCTCCTAATGCTTCAACATACGGAGCATCTGAGCTATCTTGTGAACCTTCTCTCACTGTGATGGCCAACTTTTTCTCTTGCGGAGGTAGATTACCCATAATGCATCATTGTTGCTTCTTCCTTATATCTTCAGTAGTAAACACTGGAAGGGTGGACTGACCAAACACCATATGGCTTGAGCATTGGGACAACTGGCAATGCGCACTGGTAATCAGGAATCCCAGGCTGGATTCTATAATAGCTTTCAACTCTTCCCTTCTTACTTCTTATCTGACTCTACTCTCATACTCACAATCATGTTGCTCTTGAGAATTGATAAATAGCTTGAATGCATTATGAATTCATAATGAACAGATTCAAAGCTCATGTGATTCGCCTTGTTGCCTGGTTCAACAAGATTTTTATTTTTGCCTGAACCATCCCAACAAGTCAGTTGTACTAGCATTTGTGGGACATTTGGGTTATTCTCAAGTAATGGTGCCATTTGTGTCACCATGGCAAACTATTGATATAACTAACAGGATAAGGATGTTATTTACATTATTTGATAGATATAAAGTTTTTTAATGGGTTTGTTAGCAATTTTATGGTCTTCATCTGTATTTCAATGTTTAAACTTATTGGCCTCATCAAGATCAATTGGCCTCAGCAAGTTCAGATTGTTTGGTTACCCTGACCTCCTTTTCAAATGGCTCACGACTCAGGAGATCTGCTGGAATGTTATGTGATCCTGGAATGTACTTCAGATCAAAGTCAAAAGGTGCTAACTTCAAGACCCACCATTGCTCGCAAGCGTCTATCTTGGGCTTAGCCATTATGTATGTCAATGGATTATTATTGTTTAGTACTGTGAAGGGAGCCCCCTTTAACCAATCAGGAAACTTATCACACACTGCCTATTTAAGTGCAAAGAATTCTAACTGAAATGTTGGGTATCAGGCTTGAGAGCGGCTCATGGATTTGCTTGCAAATGCAATTGGTCTTGGTTTGAGTTCATCATTAAGTCATTAGAAGAAATGGCTTACTGAAGTCAGGGTGGGCCAAAACTATAGTGTCGCAGAAAAGCCTCTTTAAACTTTTCCAATGACATTTGACAGTCTGATGCCCAATCCTCTGGCTCGAGCAATTTGTATGACTTGGTACTGACCTTTACACTTATGCGTTTAATATTAAAACTGCCTTTGATACTATTGAGCACAACATTCTTTTGGATAGGCTCGAAAATTACATTGACATTAGTGGAACTGCAATGGCATGGTTCAATCATACTTACTGACCATTATCAATTTGTAGCAGTAAATGAAGAGGTGACTTCGATTCAGTATGGAGTACCTCAATGCTCAGTATTAGGACCACTGGTTTTTTAACCTTTCCGTGCTACCCTTGGGGGAAATCATTAGGAAACATGATGCTATATTTCACTCTTACACTGATGATACTTAGCTTAATATTCCTTCGAGAGCTGATGAAACATACCGATTCACAAAACTTATGGAATACATAGTTGATATAAAAAATTGGATGACTAGTAATTTTATACAACAAAATTCAGAAAAAATCAGAGGTTTTAATTTTAGGATTAAAAAAACTTCAGTACGTTATAACCTGGAATACTGTCTAATTCTTGGTGGATGCTCTCTCAAAGCTTCGTCGTCAGATAAGAACTATTGTGTGTGATATTTGATAACAATTGTTCTTTTGAAAGGGACGGGGCATTTGTAAAACCGCATATTTCTACTTCAATATCTGCTTTAAAACAACCTGTATTGTATAAAGCACTGTATAAATAAAGGTGACTTTATTTGATAGATGTGCTATTTGATAGCAGTCTTTCATTTGAAAGACACATTTATAGCATTTTTAAAAACATATTTTTCCATCTTAAAAATATCTCTAAATTACGACATATGCACTTAATGTCAAATGCAGAAAAGTTCATTCATGCACTCATGACCTGTGTTTATTCATCTAGGCGAGAGGAGGACTGGTCCCTTGCCTTGACTAAGCCTGGTTTCTTCCAAGGTTTTTTTTCTTCCGTTATCACAAGTTAGTTCTAGATCTTCTAATGCTAGGCAAGGGCAAACCATAACACCTAATCATAAAAGGGTGATCTGACTAAATTGACTACCTTCATTGGAATCCATTTGTCTCCCCATGGGGCACACACTGTGCATGCAACTAGTATATTTCTTGGAGTAAATTTGGACATGGTCTTTCAATTTTCCCTACATCAGGTGCTTATGTCATGAGGCCAAGGTAATACACCGTTTTAGAGTTACTGCAACAACCCTCTTTGGTACTTCCTTTCCTTTGCCAGCAATCTACATTGGCTAACAGGTCCATCAAGAGTTCTTCTGGGTCATCTGTGGCAGATTGAGAAAAGTTGCACCAATACCACTGTTTTTTTTGTTTTTAGATGTTGCATCACGTGCTTTATGGCATTCGATCCTACAATCATGTCATCTACGTAGCCAGGTACTATGAGCACAGGCACTGCCATTTTGCATTTACATTACAACATTTAATTCATATTCACATTTGTGTGGTGAAGGATTTAGAAAGGAATTAAGGAAATTATCCAGGTACTACGAGCACAGGAAATAACAATCTTAATGTCTGTAAAAGTCAGTACCAGCAGTGTGTAATGCAGGGTACATGGCTGAATGTGTAATGTACTGTTGCAGTGTTGGAAGTGCTCAAAAAAAAAAAAAAAAATCCAACAAATTGGCTCAGATGGCATCCTCTTTTAAAGGAGCATCTGATACACCATGTCAGATGTACACAATGGATTGCAAATTGGCGTAGTTTGTCGGCGAAGCAATCATTCACAGAAACTCCCAAAGCCAAACAGCAGGGGTCTTCACAAGAACCCCTTCACCAATTATGTTCGGCTACTTCACTTGAGTTGCAGGGCATGGACCCACTATCTATTAGAACCTTGCACTAGTAATGGCACATACTATAGAAGAGACTGTCATTGCTGACAGCTCTCTGATATACAGTACAACATTTCTACTGCTTAGGGACGGTGAATGTTGATGGTTGACTATTCCCTCTTCCTCGGCTCTTCTCTTGAGTGGAAAGCAATTCCTCTAGAAGGAACACCACTCTATTCATTGTAGCTTGCTCACTGTTAAATGTTTGGGAAACTAGGAAAGCTGACTGTTGAGGCATGCACCACGCACCAGGATTTAAAGCCCTGCACAGGCCTCAAATCTAGGCCCTAGCCCAGCCCTAGCCAGAGAAGCTTTTAGTCCAATCCTCCTTTTTTAACTCTTTCAGCTTCTCTGAAGGCACGCTCGCTGCTACTGCTGCTGGCAGGGACATTAAACACAGTGCGAGCCAGTCATGACAATGGTGGTAACATGGTCTCATGCTGTTTCCATCTGCGAGGCAGATCTCATAGTTTCTTTTAATTAATGAATGTCTAAATATATATATAAAAAAGGTGAAGCCCAAAACAGGCCTGATGCCTGGCCCTAGGGGTGTAAAGTCGGGCCCTGTTGGCCTCAGGCTGAAATGCAGGGCTCTACCAGAATGATCTTCCTTTTGAATCTGAGCTCTGTTAAATTTAGATGAAAACATGCCTTGAACGTTTCCAACAGTCTTTTTTCAACCGGTTTACTCTAAAAGGCAGAGTAGAGGGCTGGTTCAGAACAGTGCTTTACAAACATCAGTGCTGCTTCATGACTTGGATCCTCATCCCTTTTCCTTGTCTCTGATCAATGGCCTTATCTAATTCAGTGGTCAAGACTGTTTTCTGATTGTCTTGGCAAAGTTAAGTAAAAATCTGCTAATTGTTGTTGAAATGGACTCTCCTAAGTGCTGTTATCATAGATAATATCAGGGTCTCTGCTTATATTCTCTTATGGGCTGTTGTGAATCGTAATTTGGTCTATATCTTTAGCACACCTGAGTAGTCTGTCCATTGTTTCTGCACCTTGTTCAGACATGCTACACAGTTTTTTGGTCATGTACAATTACATTATTTCATGCCATTCGGTCTGTCTGTGCCATCACCACGGAAAAGGGTGGCTCCTTAATAATCTATTGCTTTAGAATCAGATTTATTTTTGACCAGTCATAATGCTGCCATATAGTGCTTGAGTCATGGCAGCGTTAAGATTCCTGAGTGCTTGGGCTTGCAAAACTTTAGCTAACATGTAACCCTATTTCATGACGTATTTGTTTGACTAGATCTACTAGAGTTTGTTTTAAAGGGGTCCTTGATTATAATTTAACTTTTTTAAACTTTAGTTAGTGTGTAATAATGCTGTTAGAGCATAAACAACATCTGCAAAGTTACAACGCTCAAAGTTCAATGCAAAGAGAGATATTTTCTTTTACAGAAATCACTTTTTAAGGACTACAACAAATGGCTGGTAGGGACTACAATGAGCTTCTTCCCAGGTTAGTGACATCACAAACCCCAACATTTACATAAACCCCACCCCCGAGAACACACAGCAAAAGGGGATGAGGCCATTTTGGGCTGCTTTAGAGAAGAGGAAGAGTTGTTGTAGTAGAGTGTTGTTGTCATGCCATCATTTTACGCCGGACGTCTTCACAAACGAGGACCAATTCAACGCTGGATTTGCACAAAAGATTAACATGATGACACATGCTAGTGGATGAGTTGAATCAACTCCACAGCAACTACATGAATTTATCCACTAACCATTCAGAAACGTCCAGTTTCATTCTAAAAGTTGTAACTTCTTCCCGAGTCTCTCCATCAGTGTCGACTCCAATGTAAGGCTGAACACCGTTACTGACAATCCTCATTTTGGCTGCATGAGATTCTCCAGCTTTGTTGTTGTTGAGCAACCGAAGCGTGAGCTGTTAAAGCTCCGCCCTCTTCTGGAAAGGGGGCCGGGAGCAGCAGCTCATTTGCATTTAAAGAGACACACACAAAAACAGCGTGTTTTTGTTCACACCCAAATAGGGTCAAATTTATTTATATAAAGCTATAATAAATGATCTGTGGAGTATTTTGAGCTGAAACTTCACAGACACATTCTGGAAACACCAGAGGCTTATATTACATCTTGTAAAAGGGGCATTATATGTCCCGTTTAAATCCTAAGGTTGACCTTGGCTGAGGTCAGCTCCGTCTCATTGACCTACACCATCAGCTGGTCTGTGTATTGCTATTGGGGACAGTGTAGAAACCTTGGCCCTGTGCTCAATCATACTAGCTGACTGTCATATCCCTGCAATATTCCCAGCTGGCGTTTTGGGGGTACTATACCAGTAACAATACTAAGACTGTCCATATTTTCCCCATTGTTGACATCAAATTCAGCAGTTACACAACCATGAGGTGACTGATCACTTTCTGAAAGTCACAATTCACTGACATTTTCTTAATATTCTGTTAACAGCTTAGTTGACCTTCTTCTCTTTTAGGATAACAGGATGTGGACTCAGAGTTCTAATTGCAAATGGGTCCCCAGATCACTGGTCACACAACTGGATCAACCCCCAATAAGGACAAACCTGCTGCAAGCATAAAATGGAACAGTGTTTCAACAATTGTCTCTATTTTGTTGAACAATCTCTCCTCAGAGTGTTTCCTGCAGCCTGAAGAGTGCAGCACCCAGGAAATAAACCACTGATCAAAGAAAGGGGTATACCAAATATATGTAGTATAAAGCAGCAGTGCAATTATATTATTCAATAAGGACCAAGACTGGAATGCTGTGTAAAACACTCACATTTACCATACTGCACAAATTTCCCTTCCTTCCTTTCACCAGGTAAAAAACTGCATATCTATTTAATAAAGTTTGGTGAATTATAACACCTTCACACCATTACTCATGAAAACGACAAAAAGCTAAGAAATGGTGTAGTGACCTAGTGCATGTTACATAGGAAAAAAAAGAAGAACATTGCGGGCAGACACAAAAACACTCTGTGAACACCCGCTTATGACACAGCAGCTGAATTTTCACAAAGTTACCTTTCAAAATGTAGCCTTTTGTTTCAGTTGTTTGTAGCTGAATATCCATTTCATCCAGCAATGTTTGTTCTCTGTCTTCTAAAGTATAGTGTCAGTAAACTAAACTGTCTGACCGACTGACATATCGCTTCAGATTATTCAGTGAGAGAGCAGTCCGAATGAATGAATCGATTCAGACCATTTTGCACACCTGCTCGGCCAACTGATTCACAAATGATTGGTTTCAGTCAACAGAAATAACAAATAATAACTTCTGAAATATTCACACACTGTAAAAAGAACAGTGAAATTAAATGAAATGAAATGAGTTTGTTTCACTCAAATAATAATGAAAGTTCATTGTACTTGAAAAAAAGTTGCATGAACTTAAAATTTGATTGTAGTAAGCTGAACTTAATATGATTGAGTTGTAGCAGATTTCTAATTCCCAGCATGCTTTGCGTCAGACTGTATAAGGAAAAAAAATGTAACTTTGAGTTTGATAAACTTAATCCATTTAAGGGAATCTTTTTCTTCAAACCATTTAAGTAGCTATATAGTTGTTAAGACTTAGTTAGATTTGTTACCTGAATTCAAACTGAATGAGTAGAATAAACTTAAAATCTTTAAGTTGGGTTTGACTAAACCAACACTAAAATATAAACGAATTTAACTTAATGTATATGAGTTTACATTACTCATACTTATTGGTTTTAAAACTTAAATGGTTTAAAGCACTCGGTTTCCTCAAATGGTTTTAGTTACCGTAACTTATTGGGTTTTAAAGACAAAAAAAAAATGTTTCTCATGGTACGTACAGCGCATACAGCTGCAGGAATGATTCATATATTCAGACAAACTGTATAAATTAGAAAGACACCATTCAAACTATAAAGACAAATCATAGCCTATCAGTAGTTTAGCATATTGTTCAAAGAGCTGTTTAAGTGGTTTGAACAACCTTAAATTAAAAGAATTAGATAAGAGACTTCTTTACATAGATTGAATTACCCAGCCTCAATGAGCAGCACAATACAGGATATCGGACTCTTAACAGCTTATCTGCTGGCTGAAACTAAATACATTGCTTGATCTGTACACCTTCAATTTGGTCCTTTTAACAGGCAATGACAAGTCAAATGCTCACCGGTCCTGTGATCCAGTACTGATGGATATGATGCTATAAGAAGCTGGTAAAGTGACTTTCTGCTTAGCGAAACAATCATGACTAGTCAAGTACATTTGGCCTTACATATGATACATTGGCAAATTACAAATTTAATTTGAGATAGTCATAAAGATAATCATGACAAAAAATTTATGAAATAATAACAAACCCTCCTGAGCATATTTGAAAAAAAAGAGTGATATCATCTTCAAAACTGTAATAACTAATCATCCCACAGATTCCCAAGACAAAATGTCCTACAACTTGCATATGATTAATAATAATAAAAATATTATAATATGTTAAAATTAAGATTAAGTCCAATTTCTAAGAAACGCATCTGTATATTGTTCTTTTGAGAGAGATGAAGGTTATTCCATGCACTATTGTCTTGAAAGAAGAAAGCAAACTGGATCTAACCAGCACAGAGAGAAGTGGATGGCCCAGGTGCACAACAGCAAGAGAACAAGAACATCAGAGTCTTTAGTTTGAGAAACAGACGCCTCTGGTGCTCAGCTGAAGAAGGGAAGACTCGAGAATACAGCTGTCATTACTGCACGTGGATGATTCTTTGATGAACAGAACGTTTGAAGAATAACATTTATTTGAAATAGAAATAGTCATTTGTAACATTATACATGTTTTTACTGTGATTTTTCAACAATGTAACGCATCTCCTTGCTGAATAAAAGTATCAATATCTTACAAAAACATAAACATTTCATAGTAATTCCAAACTTTTAATGATAGTGTTTTGTTAAAGAAAGATTTCTACTACGTTCATTTTTTTCAAAATACATCTTTTATAAGGTTTTGTTTGTCCCTACTGTCACCATCGTCAGATATCCATTAAAAATCAGGTATTAACAACATCAGCCTTCATCGTGAATGTCTTCATCCATATTTCATCAGCTACGAGTTCAAGATAACACAGCCTTTGGTTATAGTTCATATTTAATTATTTATATATCATTTTAGATAATCATGCTTTAGTTTCTGTTAACCATCATATGGAAACTCCACCACAGAAGGTTTTTTTTCCTCCATAATTTTAAGAGGGTTCTACTATGGGATAGCAACTCTGGGAATTTAAAATGGTACTGCATTTGATACATGTGTAATATCCAAAATATGATCAGTTTGAATGATAGATTTCTCAAGTCACACTATTGTTACACATTATCACACTATTAGTATGCATTGTTTTTGTATCTGATGATTTTGCCATACAACTTCAACTGAAAGAAAGAACTAGGGGGGAAAAACAAACGAATACCACTTCATTTATTTTAGTAAATTCACTGTAGTTCTTGGGAGTTGTGTTGGAGGTGTCCAAATGGCAGATATTATGTATTATTAAACATATCTGAATATAAATTTTAGTTGTAAGTTTGACTCATTCATGTAGTTTGACTGAATAACCATGACCTATTGCTTTTTTCAGGAGGCATTTGACTATTTATTGGAAGGTGATGATTAAATAAACCTAATGTCACATGTTTTTAGAAAAAAAAATTAAAAGAAAAAAAATCTTATTTGCTTTAATTTGAGTGAGTGAATATGTTGGTTGGCTGCATATGTGCTAGTTTTTCAGCTGACTGTAGAGAAATACACACAAACCAAAGAGCTCCTCCTACAGGCAGCAGTCAGAGTTTCTTTTATAAACATTTCAAAAGACATCGCAGTGCCATCTGTTGGTTATGATCATGGATGGGTGTTTGAGGGTATAACATGGGCATAAATATACTCATGACTTCCTGTGGACTGGACCCTCTAGATTTTTGTGAATTCTGACATTATATCCTGACTTAAGCTAATTCTGATTATATATAGGGTGAATTCAAGTTGATTGGGACAATTTTTCCAAGTCATCTCAATAGTAAAAAAGTGTCCCAATCACCCTGAATTGACCGTATATATAGTCAGTCATTTTACATTGTCATCTTGACAATACGATTGATCTTTGTGTTTAAGGCAAGCGTATTTAAACTGATATCTAGACTGACATTCGAAAGGCAGGCTTGACAACTGAAGACATGAATGGCAAAAACGAATCATGAAGTAGAGCATTAGATATCAGAACACTATGGTGCACTGTTTTTTCATCATTCTCTCTCTTTTTTTACTATTCTCACCCTTAGAAACGTTTTTCAATTATAGTTTAGAGACTGTGTCATTAGTTTGTCTCTTTATTGTCAATCATCTTCGGGTTTATTTTTCATTATGCATTACTGAATACATTCATATCTGTTAGTACTTCAAGATGTCCAAGAATTACGAAATTATTAGTAAATCCAGTGTCATATTGCTCAATTAAAATATCTTCTCTTTGTTGCGTGTCTTACACAAAACAGGCCACACCATCTACAAACAGGTGAATCAGATACCATTCATTCAAGGAGCTGCTGGAGAAAACTGCATATAGACGTTTACGTTTCTTCCACGGTTCTCTCTTTGCGTCACACATGCTCTGCAGCTCATCAGATGAAACTACCGTTACGCAGTCACAAAAAGCTTCAAAAGAGGAAAAAAAGACAAGAGAACCCAACAGTTTCAATTTTCTAATCAAACCAGATGTGTGCAAACATGACTAAGGACTTTATTTACCAAATCTTTTTTTTCCTCCCTGTATTATCCACAAATAAAAGTGATCTCTTCATGTGTATGTATATATTTATATATATTTATATTTATACGTATATTATAACATATATTATAACATATAATGTCATAACATATATTATAACATTATATAATCCCTTAGTGTGACAAAAAAATCTCTTGGAATTTATTTTTTTATTTTCAGGTCCCCATGCAGTCCTTAGAAAGCACAACATTCTGAGACGAGTGGAAACTGTGGACGAGTGTCCTCCAAGTTGGACTCGTTGTCCTTCCTCCATGTCTTCTGTGATCGTCAGATAGACCGCCGCGATAAACAGCTATGAAATTGCCGATCACACCTCAAAACAACAGAGTCATGGATAAAGAAAGCGACGTCTTCCTGCAGAGCTGACCACACCCCGCCTTTTTAAACCATTTTTTGATAATTTTTCTCTATTTTTATATAATAATAATGACTATAGAATTATCCTTGATATAAATTCAAAAGTAGTTCCTCTGTCAATTTAAATAAATAATTTTGGCAATCTTCCATAACGGTGGTATTTAAAATAAATGAATGATTACGTAAAAAATCCAACTCAGTCAGAAAAGAGGGCAAAAGAAGAAGGTGAGCGAAAGAAAGAAAGTGTAAAAAAACAGCAGAGAGAGTGAGAGAGACAGAAAGAAAGACAGATGCAAAGAAAACTATCCACTTCTTTAGGAATTCAGAATGTATGTACAGGACTCATCTCTGAATCAGAAAAGCGCTCGTCTTTGCAGCAGGTCCTCACGTTCGTGTGTGTGCGTGACAGTGCAACGTGGTCCGTAGCTGTAGTCCTGTGTTATACAAGTGTGTAGGACTTTGCGTAGGGGTTGTTGCTTTGTTTCAGGTGTCCTCTGGAGTCTAGCAGTGATTCCTGGGAGCTGCTGAGTTTGGCGGCCTGGGCCAGGTCGCCCGGCTCGCGCTGTGGCAGTGTCGAGGCAGTTCCCGGCTGCCACTGCTGTACTGCCTCTCTGCTGGGGGGGCCGGAGGAAGAGAGGGCTGACGAGGGGGTCTCGGAGGGTGTGGGGGCCAGCAATGCTGGCCGCTTCGCCAATCGGCTCTTCTGTGGGTCCATACAAGTCTGTCCTGTGGCCTCGCGACCTGAAGGGGCTGCCCCCCGGTTCAAAAGGAAGTCCATGCGTAGGTAAGGGGGAAGATGGACCAGCTCACCTCCTACAAGACAGACAGGGTCATGTAAGTGTGAGCACTACTCAAAGATCAGATTTGCTTTCCATTAAAGGGGAAATTCTGGGTTCAAAACAATCTGCCAGGTTCAAGCTATATTAATGACAGGACAGGATAGGAAAGTTTCAGTCAGAATAGGAAAGGGAAAGATAAGGGGTTATGATAGAATAGGTTAGGTATAGTGTAGGATAGGAAAGGTTTGGTTTAACGTAGGACAGAACAGGACAGGACAGAACAGGATAGGTAAGGTTTATCCTTTAGTCCATGTTGTTTTCTGTTGATGCATGCACAAAACGTCACTAAACATTATTTATAGAGCATCTATGGGTTATGATAGGATGAGGTAGATTTACGATAGGATAGGGAAGGTTTCTTTTAGGGTAGGTTAAGATGTGGTATGATAAAATAGGGTAGGAAAGGATAGGACAGAACTGGATAGTGTAGGATAAAATAGGTTTGTTTTAGCGTAAGATAGGATAGGTTATGTTTAGGGCAGGATAAGATAAGATAGGATAGGTTAGAGTAGGATATGACAGGTTAGGTTTAAAATAAGTTAGGATAGGATAGGATTGGTTTGGGATAGAATAAGATTAGGTTTGCTTTCCACAATGAGATAAATGAGAAAAAAATGGATGTAGAAAATATTCTTTAAAGGAATGTTCTGGGTTCAAAACAATCTGCCAGGTTCAAGCTATATCAATGACAGGACAGGATAGGATAAGATGTTATGATAGAACAGGTTAGGTTTAGGGTAGGATAGGAAAGGTTTGGTTTAAGGTAGGACAGGACAGGATAGGTAAGGTTTACTCTTTAGTCTATGTTCTTTTCTGTTGATGCATAGGTAAAGTTTAGGGTAGGAGAGGACAGAACAAGACAGTACAGGATAGGATAGGGTAGATTTATGATAGGATAGGGAAGGTTTGTCTTAGGTCAAGATATGTTATGATACAATAGGTTACGTTTAGGGCATGAAAGGATAAGATAGAACGGGATAGTGTAGGATCGGATAGATTTGATTTAGGGGAAGTTAGGATAGGTTAAGTTTAGGATAGGATAAGATATGTTAGGATAGGTTAAAGTAGAATATGAAAGGTTAGGTTTAAAATAGGTTAGGATAGGATAGGATTGGTTTGGGATAGAATAAGTTCAGGTTTGCTTTCCACAGTGTGACAAATTGGATGAATAAAAATGGATGAAGGAACTAGTTTTTAAATTAATGTTCTAAATTCAAAATAAGATTCCAGGTTCAAGGTCTGTCGACACCATCCAACAGGAAAGTACAGGACATGACTAGAGAGTCTTTGGATTGGCTAGAATAGGTTTAGGATAGGAGGGTAGGGTTGGGTAGGGTAGGGTAGGATAGGAAAGGAAAGGAGAGGATGGGATAGGATAGGATATGAGAGAATAGGAGAGAATAGGATAGGATAGGATAGGATAGGTTAGGTTAGGTTAGGTTAGGTTAGGATAGGATAGGATAGGAGAGGATAGAATAGGATAAGAGGGTAGGGTAGGGTAGGGTATGTTATGGTATGGTATGGTATGGTAGGATAGGAGAGGATAGAATAGGAGAGGAGAGGATGGGATGGGATATGATAGGATAGGATAGGGTAGGAGAGGATAGGATAGGATAGGAGAGGAGAGGAGAGGAGAGTAGGGTAGGGTAGGGTATGAAGATAGGATAGGATAGTATAGGAGAGGATAGAATAGGAGAGGAGAGGATGGAATAGGATAGGATAGGATAGGATAGAATAGGATAGGAGAGGATAGGAGAGGAAAGGAGAGGATTGGATAGAATGGGATAGGGAGGATAGGAGAGGATAAGAGAAATTAGAGTAGGATATGACAGGTTAGGTTTAAAATAAGTTAGGATAGGATTGGTTTGGGATAGAATAAGATCAGGTTTGCTTTCCACAATGTGATAAATGAGAATAAAAATGGATGGACGAACTAGTTTTTAAATGAATGTTCTAAATTCAAAATAAGATTCTGGGTTCAAGGTTTGTTGACACCATCCAACAGGAAGGTACAGGACATGACAGGATAGTCTTTGGATTGGATAAAATAGGTTTAGGGTAGGGTAGGATAGGATAGGATAGGATAGGATAGGATAGGAGAAGAGAGGAGAGGAGAGGAGAGGAGAGGAGAGGAGAGGAGAGGAGAGGAGAGGATAGAAGGGTAGGGTAGGATAGGATAGGATAGGATAGGATATGAGAGGAGAGGATAGGATAGAATAGGAGAGGAGAGAAAAGGATGGGATGGGATAGAATAGGATAGGATGAGATAGGAATGGATAGGTTAGAGTAGGATATGACAGGTTCGGTTTAAAACAAGTTAGGATAGGATAGGTTTGGGATAGAATAGGATCAGGTTTTCTTTCCACAATGAGATACATGAGAAAAAAAAATGGATGGAGGAACTAGTTTTTAAACGAATGTTCTAAATTCAAAATAAAATTCCAGGTTCAAGGTCTGTCAACACCATCCAACAGGAAAGTACAGGACATGACTGGAAAGTCTTTGGATTGGATAAAATAAGTTTAGGGTAGGGTAGGGTAGGAGAAGATAGGAGGGTAGGGTAGGGTAGGATAGGAGAGGATAGGATATGAGAGGATAAGATAGGATAGGAGAGGATGGGATAGGTGGGATAGGATAGGATAGGAAAGGATAGAAGAGGATGGGATAGGGTAGGAGGGGATAGGATAGGAGAGGATAGGGTAGGATAGGATAGGATAGGATAGGAGAGCATAGAATAGGAGAGGATGGGATGGGACAGATTAGGAGAGGATAGGTTAGGATAGGATTGGATAGGATTGGATAGAAGAGGATGGGATAGGAGAGGATTGGATAGAATAGGATAGGAGAGGATAGGAGAGGTTAAGAGAAATTAGAGTAGGATATGACAGGTTAGGTTTAAAATAAGTTAGTATAGGATTGGTTTGGGATAGAATAATATCAGGTTTGCTTTCCACAATGTGATAAATGAGAATGAAAATGGATGGACAAACTAGTTTTTAAATGAATGTTCTAAATTCAAAATAAGATTCCGGGTTCAAGGTTTGTTGACACCATCCAACAGGAAGGTAGTCTTTGGATTGGATAAAATAGGTTTAGGTTTAGGGTAGGGTAGGGTAGGGTAGGATAGGATAGGATAGGATAGGATAGGATAGGATAGGAGAGGAGAGGATAGGATAGGATAGGATAGGATAGGAGAGGATAGGAGAGGACAGGACTTTATTGATCTTCTCCCGAACTAGTAGAATTTTAAATCCAAATGTGAATCCTGAACAGAGTGCAGTATTATATAAAACTTGTTCCAATAAAGCCAGTGATTGAAGTTTATATCACATTCAGCGGCTCTATTGTGATAGTAAACTGCTGTTTTGTAAAGACAGACAATATCTCCACAGCACAGGATGCAGATCGCCTTATTTGCCCTTAAGGAACAGTGTCATGTGCTTTCACTAAACAAAGGTTTCCTGTCTGGGGCATAGTGCAGATACATTCACAATGGGACAGTAACACTAAACTCTAACCAGTAACCCAAGAACCGTCTGGGGCCTGAAATCAGCCCTGGGTGGCCCAGACATAGGCCACGTTAAGCCCATTAATGTGAAAAGAACATGGCAGTGTTTGGACAACAGCCTTCAAGCCTGTACCCATCAACACAGGAGTTGATAGCACATTGCAAGAGTGACAGCTGACTGCTGCACAGGTAAACTGAGGAACGTGTGGAAAAACAGACTCGCACACATATACTACTGCTCAAAAGTTTTTTTGGTCCCACTTTATATTAGGTGGCCTTAACTACTATGTACTTACATAAAAAATAAGTACACTGTATTTACTGTGTTCATATTGTATTGCAAAACACTTTTGCCGCTATTGAGGTGGGACACAGGTAAGATTCGGGACAGGTTTGGTGGTATGGGTATGGTTAAGGGTGGGTTAAAGTTTAAGGGAAGTGTCAAAAGTGTAATTATAAATGCAATTACAAAAATTGATTACAGATGTAATTACATGCAGGTATTTTTTTAAATATAAGTACTATGTATAAACATGTATGTACACAATAAGTGCATTGTATCAAATGATTCATTTAAATGTAAGTACATAGTAGTTAAAGACACCTAATATAAAGTGGGATCTGATTTTTTTAAGACAGCAGCTATTTGCAAATAGTTATAGATTTGGAATAATTATAATAGTAATTATTATTAGCAAAAATTATTTTCTTTGCACTAAGTGCAAATAGCGTTGAATGGTATGTACAGTAAGTGTAAATAGTGATAGATCGTATTTACACAGTGAAAATTGCTATATTTTCTTTTGCAGTAAGTGTAAATAGTTGATCGATGCTGTATATGCAAATAGTGGCAGATACTATTTGCACTTCAGTGTATTGTAATATATTATAACATAGCATACAATAATAACATATTCAGTGTAAATTAACCCTACCACCAATGTTCCCTCTAAGCTGCGCGTGTGCGCGGCCGCGCACTTCTGAAGCCACGGCCGCGCAGAAGAAATAATTGCCGCGCAGAGAACAGACATGAAAATGATTGTAGTAGTTTAAATGAGAAATAATTGCAGTGCTCTGGACAACCGCTATAGAGTTATTGTCGCTATAGAGTTGGAACCGGTGAATGCGGTTTACAGGTTTCATAGAAAGAGAATGATTGAGCGCGTGTGAGCTGGCTGGCCCTGAGCCAAATCAGTCGCGGTAAGAATACTGTCATGTTTGCGTACTAAATACATCAATACGAGAGGCAACGCGAAACGAAAAGAAATGTGAAATAAAACGTCATGTTTTAATGAAAAGTGGTGGAAATAACGGATGATGGGCACAGAATGCTAACAAAACTCTGAGACATTTACAATCACACTCCCACCACAGGTGTAGCTTGCAAACTCAAAATACATCAGTGATATAACTCAGTTTAAATAGATTTTTGTGTGTGGTGGTGGTGTGGGTTTCAGGGATGTTTAGATAACTATAAACGAGTTAACGTTCACTTTTCTTAAAAATATTTAACGTTAGCTATCAGTTTAAATGCTTCAGTTTGTTTTCAATATAATTTCAATACAATTTTCTATATAATATATTAAAACAAATGGAAGCATTTAAACTAATATAATACTGTTTATCAGTTTAAATACTTAAATATTATATTATATTTTATTATATTATAATGTAAGCCTAATAAAAAATTGATCGCACAAGGGGATTGTTTAGGGCTCCTTGCCACGAAAAATCTTAACCTCCTGGTATATAAAATCTGGGAAATTCATAAGCAATAAACATGTAATTTTGATGGTTTAACACTGTCTGTTGCTAATAATTGACTGTACAAAAATACATTATGGTTGTCCCAAACCATCATTGTAACTGCTCATATTATATTATTAGAAAGAATTGAACTGAATTTATTTTTTAATAGAATTTCTTGGTAAAGACTGGTACAGTTAATACAGCAATGTGAAAAAATCTCAAGTAACCTAAAATGTGCTTAATTTAGTGACTGAACTGTTTGTTTTCAAACATATTATTTAATAAATAACTAAGTTACATCAAGGGTCAAATAAAATAGAAACGGCACATTAAAGTTAAATGTTACAGTTGCATGATAAAACCATTTTTTTTGTGTGTGTTTACATTCATTGTACAGGTCTGATATAAAGTATGTTTTTGCTCAGGTGGCCAAAATGTGCGCTCAACAGAGAAAAGTTTTGCTCAGCAAGAAAAAAAATTAGAGGGAACATTGCCTACCACTAACCCCACCCATTAAAACTTTATTCCTATTGTTAAATACCTGTTAAGGCACTTTATTTCCACTTTTCTTTTTCCAGTATTTTCTTCACTTTTCTTTATTATTTCCAATATTTTCTTAAATTTTATTTAAAATAAATGCCTCTCTGTCCTCAGCATGCAATGTTTCGAGTGAATAGCTAGTGTAACCGATCTAATCTAACAGTGAATTTAGCTGATGAAGTCAATATAGTGGAATAAAAATAACACCTAGTCTTTTTCACTGCAACTTCAAAGGAAGCAAGACAATGTTGTCGAAACTAGCGCTGGATATCTGAGGTAATTATGTTACACTGTTTGCTAGCCTGACATAATGATCTCATCGTTAATACTTCTCAACATTTATTCCGAGGGTATGACCGATTGTTTTCCATACATCCATTTTCTTTAAAGTATCCTTGAAAAGGGGGTTTGACTTGTCAAACAGTGGTGTTTTTTTCTGGACCTCGGTGATTAACTTCTCCACAAACTCGTCTGCCATTTTAAATGCGTGAGCCCTTAAATTAGAAGGGATTCTGATTGGCTGTCAGTGTTTTATCGTTCAACAGGTGGAAAAAAGTTGTTGTGAAAGTGATCCCAATGATATTGTTTCTCTACGTCATTATATCTGTGGTGTGGACAGTGCTATTCTTTTACATTTAGAACGATTTTTAGAACTCTATCCTTATCGTTATCTTTATGGTTATCGTTCTTGGTGTGAACGGGCCTTTACTCTCCACACCACTGATCCTGTTATCAATGGGATTTCTTTCATAATTTTATCTGGCTCAATAACATGATGGTAGGCAGAGTTAGTGTAAATAGCCTCCGCCAACATTTTTTCAGGACTCTTTGATGAATAGAACGTTCAAATGAACAGCACTTATTTGAAATAGAAATCTTTTGTAGCATTATAAATGTCTTTAATGCCACTTTTGATCGATTTAATGTGTCATTAACATTACAGTAACCCCTCTTCTTCAACTACCTGGCTTCATTCTGGTATGTAACACTCACTCACTTTTCACAATCCAATCAAATCCTGATAGATACATTTGAGTTCTGCCCTACTTTTTCTCATGTTGAATATCCTGGTTTACTCAGAAATATGTCCAATTATGAAAGTAAAAGGACTTCAGCAGGGTTTTGCTCATAGGGTATATTTAATAAAAGTAGAAATTCAATGATAATTAAACTCCGCCATAAAAAGAGTGGAAATGACTTGCGTTCCCATCGGAATTAATATAATTTATAAATAATTTAGTGGTCAAAAAGGTCTTTTCATAGATTTACTAATAACCAGGATTTTTGTATGTGTGTATTAAATACAGACACCAGTGTTGAAGACGCCTATTCACTAGAGAGCCCTTACTGAGCATTTGACAGATACGAATGTGCAAATTCCATTTTGATGGTGTGGAAAGAGCTGCGTCAGTTTAAAATCAAGCGGGAATACAGTAAATTGGTTTTCTGAAAGCACAACTAGAGCTTAGGCAGCTGACTCTTCAACATGTGTGTATCCTTACCGGGTCTGTGTGCTTTGGGCACGGCCATATTCATGACCCGGCTGGCGTCTTGTGGTTTGGGCGGGGAGGCGGTGAATCTGCAGATGCCTGACTCTGACGGCGTGCTGGACGTCAGGCTGTCTGTATAGTCATTGGTGCCGGCTGTCATCTGTTCGGAGGATGTGTCTGAGATGAAGCACTCTGTGATCGTGAACTTAGCATGTCGAAGCTGTTCCTCCATCTTGGCGTGTTCGTAGGCACGGGCTAACTCCTCGTACGTGGAGGAGGCGCTTTCTGTAGACACCATACTGCTGCGAGCTCGGTCTGTGAGAGAGAATGCACACATCATTATAGATCATAAAGCTTTTTATCCCATGTGGTTGATGCAGTGTCTCTCGAAACACAGTAATTAAACGGGTCATATCTTATTTTTTATTTTTTTACCTTGAGGTATGGTAATATATTCCACTGATAATGTCAGTCAAGGTTTTTTCATGACCACCCTCTTTGCTGGCAGTTTTTTGCTTTTTTTTTTTTTTGCAATTCTATGGAAATGACGATTGCCTAACAACTTTGCAGTGTTATTTTCGTTGAGGAATAATTTTCGTCATTATTTTCATCAACGACAGACAGAAACGAGACACTAACTAAATAAAAAACAGCTTTGAATAGTTTTTTGCAAAAACTATGACGAAAATCTACTGATATTTTCGTCAACAAATGAAAACGACGAAAATGTTAGGGAGGGATGATTTGGGATGCACTGATCTACCTGGCGGGACAAGTTGGTATACACTTGCTGCATGTCTCATAAAGCGTTCAAAAATGTAAACATCTGGGAGAAAGAGAAGAGCTATAAATCTGAAAAAGCGAGACGACACAAAAAAGAGATCTATTCGGTACGGTTTTCTGTGCGTACACACCCGAAGCGCGTAGCCGCATACACAGAAAGCTAAAAGTGCATGAGTACTGAATTGAGCTCTCTTTTGCATCTGAATGGACAAATACACACTGGACAAATTCACACAAAATTGTGTCAAAATGTCAGTTTTGGAGAGTATTCACGTAAACACAGTCAGTTATGTCTTAAGAAAATGTGTAAACTAAATGGATGTCTGACAATTTCATTGCTTTTTGGAGTTTTCAGATTTAAAAAGGTTTAAAACATCTAGAGATAGAGTAGGCTACACTTGTTCTGCGGTACTGTGGCTCTCACTGATGGTCCGAAAGGTGCATAATAGTTAGGCTATATATGCTTATTTGACTTTATAGTGTTAAATAAAAATCCCTTCGGGTGTACCGTCACATGAAATCCTGCAGGCGTCCATGCTTTCTCTGTCCATGCAATAAATGCACATCCTTGAATGAGTGCGGATTTCTAACGTATTTACTTGAACTTCTCAGGTAATATCTATGGTTTGACCTATTTCAGAGGTGGCCAAAATCAGAATTTAAAATGGACCGAATAAAGCTCTCCACAAACTGCGATGACGCCGCGCTGACTGACATGCATGGTCACACACTCAGAGCGATATTGTAAGTTACTGCTAAATACATTTTTAACAAACAGAATAATACAGTCACTCTTTTAGCTATGTATTTTAACTATTATAGTATTATATTATTTCAAAGGAAAAAAATAATGAACTAACTATTGACTTTACATCATCAAGTCAGGTGTCACTTTGTCTGAGGCCCTGTGTGGTCACACACTTGGCGTAGCCCTTGCGACGGTTCTCCTGACAGTTATTTATGTGTTAACTGAAGTGGATATCTGTTACCTGTGTCCTGAGAGGGACTGACACTGTAGCTGTCGCTCTCTTTGTCCACTGAGCCTGTGGCGCGGGGTGTGGGCAGCCTCCAGTCAGTAGTCAGAGTGTGTGAGGAGACAGGAGGGTGCGGTCGGTTCAGGGTCCACTGGCTGGCGTAGCGACTGCGTGTGGCAGGACCTGCTTTAGCTGTGCGGCGGGCAGTGGGGTCTGAGGGAACAGAGACATACACCTGTTCAAACAGTGACCGATGTGAAGTGAACCAAATCTCTGCCCTTCTGGTTGTACTATGGTGCAGTGTTGGTTTCAGATGGCAATACCATGGTACTTTGGTACTTTACCATACCAAATCCCCTCCCTCTTGATTTTTAGTTGTTTTAGCTTGGACATTCGTTGAGGTGATGGACATGCAATGATGGCCCAACATTGGCTGACGGCCAACCATCGGCTTGGTGTGTCAGCCATAAAGAAAGCTCTAAAGCTCTAGAAATGACAAAACACCAAAACGTTCTATCAAAAGTAGAAAAAACAACTGTGTAAAGATTGTTCCTTTCCCCCTTTTGTATTCCACGAAAAAGTCAAATGGGTTTGAATCATGATTTTTCAGCTCATTTAGGGCAACACTGATGAATCCACCTGAATCATCAATGACTGTATTCATGACCAGTGTCAGAGAAACGCTTCTCTTCAGTTCAGCTCCACTGAAGCCGACAGTGAGCAGAGGAACCTACACTAACATTCCTGTGAACTCCATTAAACTGCTCACGTGCTGTACATGTTATTTAAATCACAGGACCAGATAGAGAACCTCAATATTCTTTCAGGTCACACTCAATGGGTTGACGTGAAATGAAACCATGTTCAGGATGATTATTCAGGATATCTGACAGGCAAGAGGTAAGGAGGACAAAGCATTAATCTAATATTAGTTTGAGGTGTGAAACTACGTCACTTCAATTCAAGACTATACCATGGCACTTCTGAATGTTTCTGAATATAAACTATTGAATCCAAATACTTTCTCAATACCAAATACCTTGTGCACATATGCACTGTTATTACCTAGTTATTACCCAGTTATTGCAATTTCTATAATAAGTACATAGTATGTACATGGGGATCAGGACTGTAAAAAAAGTGGTACCCATACATATGTCTTACAAACATGTGTTTGTTTAGTTACATCTTACAAAGTACTAATATTAATGTGCAGTCTGACATTAATATTAGTATTTTGTAAGACGTAAATAAACATACACACTCTAAAAAATCTTGGGTTATTTTTTCTACCCAAGTCCTGGGTTGAGATTTGGGTTATTTTTTCAGTGTTTGGGTATTTTTTGCGTTACCCAGATCCTGGTTCAGACGTAACAACCCAGTGTTTGGGTATTTTTTGCGTTACCCAGATCCTGGGTCAGACGTAACAACCCAGTGTTTGGGTAGTTTTTGCGTTACCCAGATCCTGGGTCAGACGTAACAACCCAGTGTTTGGGTAGTTTTTGCGTTACCCAGATCCTGGTTCAGACGTAACAAACCAGTGTTTGGGTAGTTTTTGCGTTATCCAGCTCCTGGGTCAGACGTAACAAACCAGTGTTTGGGTAGTTTTTGCATTATCCAGCTCCTGGGTCAGACGTAACAACCCAATGTTTGGGTAGTTTTTGCGTTACCCAGCTCCTGGGTCAGACGTAACAAACCAGTGTTTGGGTAGTTTTTGCGTTACCAAGATCCTGGTTCAGATGTAACAAACCAGTGTTTGGGTAGTTTTTGCGTTACCCAGCTCCTGGGTCAGACGTAACAACCCAATGTTTGGGTAGTTTTTGCATTACCCCGCTCCTGGGTCAGACGTAACAAAACAGTGTTTGGGTAGTTTTTGCGTTACCCAGCTCCTGGGTCAGACGTAACAATCCAGTGTTTGGGTAGTTTTTGCGTTACCCAGCTCCTGGGTCAGACGTAACAAACCAGTGTTTAGGTAGTTTTTGCGTTACCCAGCTCCTGGGTCAGACGTAACAACCCAATGTTTGGGTAGTTTTTGCGTTACCCAGATCCTGGGTCAGACGTAACAAACCAGTGTTTGGGTAGTTTTTGCGTTATCCAGCTCCTGGGTCAGACGTAACAACCCAATGTTTGGGTAGTTTTTGCGTTACCCAGCTCCTGGGTCAGACGTAACAAACCAGTGTTTGGGTAGTTTTTGCGTTACCAAGATCCTGGTTCAGATGTAACAAACCAGTGTTTGGGTAGTTTTTGTGTTACCCAGCTCCTGGGTCAGACGTAACAAACCAGTGTTTGGGTAGTTTTTGCGTTACCCAGCTCCTGGGTCAGACGTAACAACCCAATGTTTGGGTAGTTTTTGCATTACCCAGCTCCTGGGTCAGACGTAACAAAACAGTGTTTGGGTAGTTTTTGCGTTACCCAGCTCCTGGGTCAGACGTAACAAACCAGTGTTTGGGTAGTTTTTGCGTTACCCAGCTCCTGGGTCAGACGTAACAAACCAGTGTTTGGGTAGTTTTTGCGTTACCCAGCTCCTGGGTCAGACGTAACAACCCAATGTTTGGGTAGTTTTTGTGTTACCCAGCTCCTGGGTCAGACGTAACAAAACAGTGTTTGGGTAGTTTTTGCGTTACCCAGCTCCTGGGTCAGACGTAACAAAACAGTGTTTGGGTAGTTTTTGCGTTACCCAGCTCCTGGGTCAGACGTAATAAACCAGTGTTTGGGTAGTTTTTGTGTTACCCAGCTCCTGGGTCAGACGTAACAAACCAGTGTTTGGGTAGTTTTTGCGTTACCCAGCTCCTGGGTCAGACGTAACAACCCAATGTTTGGGTAGTTTTTGCATTACCCAGCTCCTGGGTCAGACGTAACAAAACAGTGTTTGGGTAGTTTTTGCGTTACCCAGCTCCTGGGTCAGACGTAACAAACCAGTGTTTGGGTAGTTTTTGCGTTACCCAGCTCCTGGGTCAGACGTAACAAACCAGTGTTTGGGTAGTTTTTGCGTTACCCAGCTCCTGGGTCAGACGTAACAACCCAATGTTTGGGTAGTTTTTGTGTTACCCAGCTCCTGGGTCAGACGTAACAAAACAGTGTTTGGGTAGTTTTTGCGTTACCCAGCTCCTGGGTCAGACGTAACAAACCAGTGTTTGGGTAGTTTTTGCGTTACCCAGCTCCTGGGTCAGACGTAACAAACCAGTGTTTGGGTAGTTTTTGCATTACACAGCTCCTGGGTCAGACATAACAACCCAATGTTTGGGTAGTTTTTGCGTTACCCAGTTCCTGGGTCAGACGTAACAAACCAGTGTTTGGGTAGTTTTTGCGTTACCCAGCTCCTGGGTCAGACGTAACAACCCAATGTTTGGGTAGTTTTTGTGTTACCCAGCTCCTGGGTCAGACGTAACAAAACAGTGTTTGGGTAGTTTTTGCGTTACCCAGCTCCTGGGTCAGACGTAACAACCCAATGTTTGGGTAGTTTTTGCGTTACCCAGCTCCTGGGTCAGACGTAACAAACCAGTGTTTGGGTAGTTTTTGGGTTACCCAGCTCCTGGGTCAGATGTAACAACCCAGTGTTTGGGTAGTTTTTGCGTTACCCAGCTCCTGGGTCAGACGTAACAAACCAGTGTTTGGGTAGTTTTTGCGTTACCCAGCTCCTGGGTCAGACGTAACAACCCAATGTTTGGGTAGTTTTTGCATTACCCAGCTCCTGGGTCAGACGTAACAAAACAGTGTTTGGGTAGTTTTTGCGTTACCCAGCTCCTGGGTCAGACGTAACAAACCAGTGTTTGGGTAGTTTTTGCGTTACCCAGCTCCTGGGTCAGACGTAACAAACCAGTGTTTGGGTAGTTTTTGCGTTACCCAGCTCCTGGGTCAGACGTAACAAACCAGTGTTTGGGTAGTTTTTGCGTTACCCAGCTCCTGGGTCAGACGTAACAACCCAATGTTTGGGTAGTTTTTGCATTACCCAGCTCCTGGGTCAGACGTAACAAAACAGTGTTTGGGTAGTTTTTGCGTTACCCAGCTCCTGGGTCAGACGTAACAAACCAGTGTTTGGGTAGTTTTTGCGTTACCCAGCTCCTGGGTCAGACGTAACAAACCAGTGTTTGGGTAGTTTTTGCGTTACCCAGCTCCTGGGTCAGACGTAACAAACCAGTGTTTGGGTAGTTTTTGCGTTACCCAGCTCCTGGGTCAGACGTAACAAACCAGTGTTTGGGTAGTTTTTGCGTTACCCAGCTCCTGGGTCAGACGTAACAAACCAGTGTTTGGGTAGTTTTTGCGTTACCCAGCTCCTGGGTCAGACGTAACAACCCAATGTTTGGGTAGTTTTTGCATTACCCAGCTCCTGGGTCAGACGTAACAAAACAGTGTTTGGGTAGTTTTTGCGTTACCCAGCTCCTGGGTCAGACGTAACAAACCAGTGTTTGGGTAGTTTTTGCGTTACCCAGCTCCTGGGTCAGACGTAACAAACCAGTGTTTGGGTAGTTTTTGCGTTACCCAGCTCCTGGGTCAGACGTAACAAACCAGTGTTTGGGTAGTTTTTGCGTTACCCAGCTCCTGGGTCAGACGTAACAAACCAGTGTTTGGGTAGTTTTTGCATTACACAGCTCCTGGGTCAGACATAACAACCCAATGTTTGGGTAGTTTTTGCGTTACCCAGTTCCTGGGTCAGACGTAACAAACCAGTGTTTGGGTAGTTTTTGCGTTACCCAGCTCCTGGGTCAGACGTAACAACCCAATGTTTGGGTAGTTTTTGTGTTACCCAGCTCCTGGGTCAGACGTAACAACCCAGTGTTTGGGTAGTTTTTGCGTTACCCAGATCCTGGGTCAGACGTAACAACCCAGTGTTTGGGTAGTTTTTGCGTTACCCAGATCCTGGTTCAGACGTAACAAACCAGTGTTTGGGTAGTTTTTGCGTTATCCAGCTCCTGGGTCAGACGTAACAAACCAGTGTTTGGGTAGTTTTTGCATTATCCAGCTCCTGGGTCAGACGTAACAACCCAATGTTTGGGTAGTTTTTGCGTTACCCAGCTCCTGGGTCAGACGTAACAAACCAGTGTTTGGGTAGTTTTTGCGTTACCAAGATCCTGGTTCAGATGTAACAAACCAGTGTTTGGGTAGTTTTTGCGTTACCCAGCTCCTGGGTCAGACGTAACAACCCAATGTTTGGGTAGTTTTTGCATTACCCCGCTCCTGGGTCAGACGTAACAAAACAGTGTTTGGGTAGTTTTTGCGTTACCCAGCTCCTGGGTCAGACGTAACAATCCAGTGTTTGGGTAGTTTTTGCGTTACCCAGCTCCTGGGTCAGACGTAACAAACCAGTGTTTAGGTAGTTTTTGCGTTACCCAGCTCCTGGGTCAGACGTAACAACCCAATGTTTGGGTAGTTTTTGCGTTACCCAGATCCTGGGTCAGACGTAACAAACCAGTGTTTGGGTAGTTTTTGCGTTATCCAGCTCCTGGGTCAGACGTAACAACCCAATGTTTGGGTAGTTTTTGCGTTACCCAGCTCCTGGGTCAGACGTAACAAACCAGTGTTTGGGTAGTTTTTGCGTTACCAAGATCCTGGTTCAGATGTAACAAACCAGTGTTTGGGTAGTTTTTGTGTTACCCAGCTCCTGGGTCAGACGTAACAAACCAGTGTTTGGGTAGTTTTTGCGTTACCCAGCTCCTGGGTCAGACGTAACAACCCAATGTTTGGGTAGTTTTTGCATTACCCAGCTCCTGGGTCAGACGTAACAAAACAGTGTTTGGGTAGTTTTTGCGTTACCCAGCTCCTGGGTCAGACGTAACAAACCAGTGTTTGGGTAGTTTTTGCGTTACCCAGCTCCTGGGTCAGACGTAACAAACCAGTGTTTGGGTAGTTTTTGCGTTACCCAGCTCCTGGGTCAGACGTAACAACCCAATGTTTGGGTAGTTTTTGTGTTACCCAGCTCCTGGGTCAGACGTAACAAAACAGTGTTTGGGTAGTTTTTGCGTTACCCAGCTCCTGGGTCAGACGTAACAAAACAGTGTTTGGGTAGTTTTTGCGTTACCCAGCTCCTGGGTCAGACGTAATAAACCAGTGTTTGGGTAGTTTTTGTGTTACCCAGCTCCTGGGTCAGACGTAACAAACCAGTGTTTGGGTAGTTTTTGCGTTACCCAGCTCCTGGGTCAGACGTAACAACCCAATGTTTGGGTAGTTTTTGCATTACCCAGCTCCTGGGTCAGACGTAACAAAACAGTGTTTGGGTAGTTTTTGCGTTACCCAGCTCCTGGGTCAGACGTAACAAACCAGTGTTTGGGTAGTTTTTGCGTTACCCAGCTCCTGGGTCAGACGTAACAAACCAGTGTTTGGGTAGTTTTTGCGTTACCCAGCTCCTGGGTCAGACGTAACAACCCAATGTTTGGGTAGTTTTTGTGTTACCCAGCTCCTGGGTCAGACGTAACAAAACAGTGTTTGGGTAGTTTTTGCGTTACCCAGCTCCTGGGTCAGACGTAACAAACCAGTGTTTGGGTAGTTTTTGCGTTACCCAGCTCCTGGGTCAGACGTAACAAACCAGTGTTTGGGTAGTTTTTGCATTACACAGCTCCTGGGTCAGACATAACAACCCAATGTTTGGGTAGTTTTTGCGTTACCCAGTTCCTGGGTCAGACGTAACAAACCAGTGTTTGGGTAGTTTTTGCGTTACCCAGCTCCTGGGTCAGACGTAACAACCCAATGTTTGGGTAGTTTTTGTGTTACCCAGCTCCTGGGTCAGACGTAACAAAACAGTGTTTGGGTAGTTTTTGCGTTACCCAGCTCCTGGGTCAGACGTAACAACCCAATGTTTGGGTAGTTTTTGCGTTACCCAGCTCCTGGGTCAGACGTAACAAACCAGTGTTTGGGTAGTTTTTGGGTTACCCAGCTCCTGGGTCAGATGTAACAACCCAGTGTTTGGGTAGTTTTTGCGTTACCCAGCTCCTGGGTCAGACGTAACAAACCAGTGTTTGGGTAGTTTTTGCGTTACCCAGCTCCTGGGTCAGACGTAACAACCCAATGTTTGGGTAGTTTTTGCATTACCCAGCTCCTGGGTCAGACGTAACAAAACAGTGTTTGGGTAGTTTTTGCGTTACCCAGCTCCTGGGTCAGACGTAACAAACCAGTGTTTGGGTAGTTTTTGCGTTACCCAGCTCCTGGGTCAGACGTAACAAACCAGTGTTTGGGTAGTTTTTGCGTTACCCAGCTCCTGGGTCAGACGTAACAAACCAGTGTTTGGGTAGTTTTTGCGTTACCCAGCTCCTGGGTCAGACGTAACAACCCAATGTTTGGGTAGTTTTTGCATTACCCAGCTCCTGGGTCAGACGTAACAAAACAGTGTTTGGGTAGTTTTTGCGTTACCCAGCTCCTGGGTCAGACGTAACAAACCAGTGTTTGGGTAGTTTTTGCGTTACCCAGCTCCTGGGTCAGACGTAACAAACCAGTGTTTGGGTAGTTTTTGCGTTACCCAGCTCCTGGGTCAGACGTAACAAACCAGTGTTTGGGTAGTTTTTGCGTTACCCAGCTCCTGGGTCAGACGTAACAAACCAGTGTTTGGGTAGTTTTTGCGTTACCCAGCTCCTGGGTCAGACGTAACAAACCAGTGTTTGGGTAGTTTTTGCGTTACCCAGCTCCTGGGTCAGACGTAACAACCCAATGTTTGGGTAGTTTTTGCATTACCCAGCTCCTGGGTCAGACGTAACAAAACAGTGTTTGGGTAGTTTTTGCGTTACCCAGCTCCTGGGTCAGACGTAACAAACCAGTGTTTGGGTAGTTTTTGCGTTACCCAGCTCCTGGGTCAGACGTAACAAACCAGTGTTTGGGTAGTTTTTGCGTTACCCAGCTCCTGGGTCAGACGTAACAAACCAGTGTTTGGGTAGTTTTTGCGTTACCCAGCTCCTGGGTCAGACGTAACAAACCAGTGTTTGGGTAGTTTTTGCATTACACAGCTCCTGGGTCAGACATAACAACCCAATGTTTGGGTAGTTTTTGCGTTACCCAGTTCCTGGGTCAGACGTAACAAACCAGTGTTTGGGTAGTTTTTGCGTTACCCAGCTCCTGGGTCAGACGTAACAACCCAATGTTTGGGTAGTTTTTGTGTTACCCAGCTCCTGGGTCAGACGTAACAAAACAGTGTTTGGGTAGTTTTTGCGTTACCCAGCTCCTGGGTCAGACGTAACAACCCAATGTTTGGGTAGTTTTTGCGTTACCCAGCTCCTGGGTCAGACGTAACAAACCAGTGTTTGGGTAGTTTTTGGGTTACCCAGCTCCTGGGTCAGATGTAACAACCCAGTGTTTGGGTAGTTTTTGCATTACACAGCTCCTGGGTCAGATGTAACAACCCAGTGTTTGGGTAGATTTTGAGTTACCCAGCTCCTGGGTCAGACGTTACAAACCAGTGTTTGGGTAGTTTTTGCGTTACCCAGCTCCTGGGTCAGACGTAACAACCCAATGTTTGGGTAGTTTTTGCATTACCCAGCTCCTGGGTCAGACGTAACAAAACAGTGTTTGGGTAGTTTTTGCGTTACCCAGCTCCTGGGTCAGACGTAACAAACCAGTGTTTGGGTAGTTTTTGCGTTACCCAGCTCCTGGGTCAGACGTAACAAACCAGTGTTTGGGTAGTTTTTGCGTTACCCAGCTCCTGGGTCAGACGTAACAAACCAGTGTTTGGGTAGTTTTTGCGTTACCCAGCTCCTGGGTCAGACGTAACAAACCAGTGTTTGGGTAGTTTTTGCATTACACAGCTCCTGGGTCAGACATAACAACCCAATGTTTGGGTAGTTTTTGCGTTACCCAGTTCCTGGGTCAGACGTAACAAACCAGTGTTTGGGTAGTTTTTGCGTTACCCAGCTCCTGGGTCAGACGTAACAACCCAATGTTTGGGTAGTTTTTGTGTTACCCAGCTCCTGGGTCAGACGTAACAAAACAGTGTTTGGGTAGTTTTTGCGTTACCCAGCTCCTGGGTCAGACGTAACAACCCAATGTTTGGGTAGTTTTTGCGTTACCCAGCTCCTGGGTCAGACGTAACAAACCAGTGTTTGGGTAGTTTTTGGGTTACCCAGCTCCTGGGTCAGATGTAACAACCCAGTGTTTGGGTAGTTTTTGCATTACACAGCTCCTGGGTCAGATGTAACAACCCAGTGTTTGGGTAGATTTTGAGTTACCCAGCTCCTGGGTCAGACGTTACAAACCAGTGTTTTGGTAGTTTTTGCGTTACCCAGC
This sequence comes from Ancherythroculter nigrocauda, assembly GCA_036281575.1. Lineage (NCBI taxonomy): Eukaryota > Metazoa > Chordata > Actinopteri > Cypriniformes > Xenocyprididae > Ancherythroculter > Ancherythroculter nigrocauda. The sequence continues at coordinate 250,364 of VTFQ01000631.1, forward strand.
TCCTGGGTCAGACGTAACAACCCAGTGTTTGGGTCGTTTTTGTGTTATCCAGATCCTGGGTCAGACATAACCCAGGGGTTGAGTTATTTATCGCGGGCATTTTGCCTCTTCAGGATAGCAGTGCAGCTCCGTCAAATTGGTGGATGTCTTTGGTTAAATACAGGTTTGTGTATGTTTTATTTTTATGTAAAAATAAGTTTTTGTTCTGTATATCATTTCATTTTATGCAAAGCAACACACAGGGGCGTGATGTGATTCAGTCTTTTTGCATGATGGAAATGCCTAATGCCTTGCATAAAACGCAAAAACTACCCAAACACTGGTTTGTTACGTCTGACCGTCTAACGAACCAGTGTTTGGGTAGTTTTTGGGTTACCCAGCTCCTGGGTCAGATGTAACAACCCAGTGTTTGGGTAGTTTTTGCATTACACAGCTCCTGGGTCAGACATAACAACCCAATGTTTGGGTAGTTTTTGCATTACCCAGCTCCTGGGTCAGATGTAACAACCCAGTGTTTGGGTAGATTTTGAGTTACCCAGCTCCTGGGTCAGACGTTACAAACCAGTGTTTGGGTAGTTTTTGCGTTACCCAGATCCTGGGTCAGACGTAACAAACCAGTGTTTGGGTAGTTTTTGCGTTACCCAGCTCCTGGGTCAGACGTAACAACCCAGTGTTTGGGTCATTTTTGTGTTATCCAGATCCTGGGTCAGACATAACCCAGGGGTTGAGTTATTTATCGCGGGCATTTTGCCTCTTCAGGATAGCAGTGCAGCTCCGTCAAATTGGTGGATGTCTTTGGTTAAATACAGGTTTGTGTATGTTTTATTTTTATGTAAAAATAAGTTTTTGTTCTGTATATCATTTCATTTTATGCAAAGCAACACACAGGGGCGTGATGTGATTCAGTCTTTTTGCATGATGGAAATGCCTAATGCCTTGCATAAAATTTTATGATTTATAGTATAATACAGTATACAGAATATAAATACTTATGTTAAAATATGTTCTCAGAACTGTACACTGATTATTTATGGACAGGTTATGGAGTCAGTTACAGCATTTTTTGGCTACGAGTGAAACACAGGCGGCAGTCTAAAGTTAGTAGTTCCCCCGCCGAACACGAGTCATCTCCGGCATGAGATCCAGCGCGGTCACGGTGGAAACAGAACAACAGAGACTGGTCCATTACACTTGAATTACTTCTAAATGCTTCATTTTTACTTCTAATATTTGTTAAATGAGCTGAAATGTAGGCAATATGTATTAAAAAAATGATATAAAATATGCTATACTGTAAAATATAATTGAAAATAAAGGAATTATCATGCAAACCAGTGGTTGTGTGGAGTATTTTAAGTAAAAAAAAAAAAAAAAAGACCTAGTATTGTAGTAAGAATGAATCAACCCAATTTGCTGGGTTAAATTAACCCAACATGTGTTGTCCTATATTTACTCAGCCCTTGGGTTGAAAACATAATCAATCAGTACTTTTGCCTTTAAGACTTAAGAACATTAAAAATAAGTACATTATAACTTTTGCTAGAGCAAAAATAAAAGAAGTATCTATAGTTTCACTGCAGTAATAGCTCATTAGGTTGTATGTACTTAAAATAACTTGAGTACTTTGTCCACCACTGATGTACGAACCCTTTGAAAATTCTACCCAGGCATCTTTGGCATAATATTTTATGATTTGCGATTCACAAATTCTGATCTTGCATATTTATATCTGCCAAAGACTACTTTTGGACAGTTTGTTTATGCCATTACTTATAACTGACTGTGACTATGAAATCATCTACACAAATGAGTGGCTTTATGAGAGTTTACGTCATCAACAAAACCAAGCCGACCAGTTCAGTTCTTACTTGTACCAGGTCTAGCGTCAGACACGTCTACTAGTGGTCCAGTGGCCTGAGATAGAGACTGGTAATGCACTGTATGAGTGACGGTAGAGGACTTCTGTTTAGACGTTTCTCCAAAGTCATTATCCGTCAATAGAACTGTGGAGCGGTCATCTGAAAAACAGAGGAAAACAGGTAAATGAAAGCAGAGAAGACCATCATGCAATATACATTTTCTGATGAAAACATGAGTGGTGGATGTAATTGGCTTTTTCATCTCCTCAACAAGCCACATGGCTCCATTAATCACTCATTGTGCTCTCAAAAACATTTACACCCCGAACTAAAGACAATGTCTAAGTGGTCAGAACCCCTTTAGTGTCAACATCAGAGTTTCCTTTTCAGTGAACTATGCCACAGAAGGGTCCCCATTGACAACACAAGAAACAAAGCAATACCTCTAAATTCTAGCTGAACTGGTGCATTAAGAAGTTTCACGGTCTCATTGAAAACTCAATACGAGGGTTAAATTGACTGATAGTTCTTTCAGGTCAGAAACTGCCAGAAACATGATATTTAATTCTTTCACTCTCTAAAAGGTGATGTAACACAAGGTAATGTAACACATTACTTTTCATAAAAAGTAACTAATTAACACTAAGTTACTTTTTTAGGGAGTAAGACAATATTGTAATGCATTACTTATAAAAGTAACTTTCCCAACACTTTAAATTCATTTAATCAGCTGTAAAACAGTGATTCTCTCAAAAAACCCTATAGATACAATTACTGATTACCTTTGAGCTAAATTTACCTGTTTCTCTTACACGTTAGCACAAACGTACAGGGTGAGTTATGTGAGAATGTTTAAGTACTTGGGTTGTTAGGTGTTTGTTAGGAAAAGCATAACATAATAGTCTCTTACCGATTGTCTCCATAGTGTCTCTCTCCTCAATGAGCAGCTGAGCACGTGGGATATCGATGTGCATCCTCAGAGTCTGCTGCTGTTTGTTCACGGTGTCTGGTGTACGTGCATTTTTACTGGAGAAACACGTCAAAACAACAGAAAAGAATTACATGCTCTACTTTATGACAATTTAATGACTTATAAGCCAGGATTATAGTTATTTACCTCATTAGCATCTCTGCTAGGCTCTTTGCATCTGTTGCATTAAGAGAAATTAGGAAGATATGAATTGCAAAACATTGATTATATGAAGAACTTTCTGAAGTATCCTCAAGGATCTATGATGTTCTGTTTGCAAGATATGGTACGAGTCCACACACCTCGTAATCTCTTGAGTCTCTGCTCTCTTCTCCTCCTCCTCAATACCAGAAGAACAATGAAGACCATGGAGATTGCCACCAGAATGCATATGATTGTGACCATCATCTTTAGTCCTTCATTGCCCTGTATGTTCTCCTGGCTGGGGTTCACAGTCTTTGGCAATGGAGCAATTGTGCCTGGAGAAAGAAGATTGAGTATATGAAAGTTCGTCTGACTGGTAAATAAGAATTGCCAACAAAAATGCTGCTTAGACAATGAGGACACCTAACTGGTTAAGTGGTTTAAGCAACTGCTTCCAAACACTGAATTGAAACATCACTGATTTTGACCCGGTGTGGTAATATAAGCTCTAGTACTCACTGCCATCCACGTTTAGAGTAGCGAACAGCACCTTCTTCTCTGCTGTTCCTGCACTGTTGCCCACTCTCATTTGGAGCTCGTACCAGGTGGCCTCCTGTAGGTCGTACAGAACTTGGCTCTTGATGAGGGAATCTCGCTTTACCATGGTCCATTTCATAGTGTCCACGGGCCGATATTCCAGTGTGAAGGAGTCGATCGGACAGCCGCCGTTGTTCCAGCCAATGAGGTTGAGCTCCACACGGGTAGAGTTGATACTTGAGAAAAGCTCATGGTCTTTGGCGAACTGTGGTTCTGATAATGTGGAGAAGATTAATTCTGATGTTAGAGAAAACTGTCAAACTTTTAAGAACTGAAATAGAATTAAATTTTTGTCCTGAGTAGTCATTTAGCAGGGAGTTTAATCTAAAGTGAAATTATAGGTGAATAACACTGAGTCGATTCTTAAACACCTCTGATTGGCCATTGTGTTCATGCACTCAACAGATATGTCTGTGATTGGCTACAATGATCAACAATTCAAAAACATGTTGTAAATAGACGTCTTTGAAGTCCTTCAGCACTTACACAGATACACACAGGAACGTTTGAAAGCAGGCATCTCTCAGCGGATATATATGAGAGATGCCTGCTTTCAAAGCACTCGCTGAAGAACGTCACTGATGTCTATTTACAACATCACAGACACATCTGTTGAGCACATGAACACAATCAGAGGTGATTATGAATCCTCAAAAGTGCTCAAAATGCTAGGAGGAAATGCTGGTATCGTCACATCTTTAAAATTTCAGTACCGACTTGGTACTGAAATCTGTACTTTTGACAACCCTACTTCAGCACGGCCTGCCAACTTGTTTCAATAGGACGTATGTGAACACAGTGATGTAAACTATTCTAAGCAGTTGGCTTTATTTCAAGGGTGGTTTGTGTGCTTTTCTCAAGGGCACAATTGCTCATGGCCTGCTTTGAATCAGCATTCAGTTACCGTTCAGTGATCAGTCATGCACTTTAGCCACTAGAGTTTGCCGTAATTAACTATGAACACGACATAAAAGACAGATTTGTACCTTTCCCATGGGTTTTAGCCTCAATGATTTCACTGATGCGTCCAGGACCAACTGCATTTTGTGCAGTCAGAGTAAATTTGTACCAAGTACCGCACTTCAGATTCTCCAGACGGTAAGAGCGCTCACTGGGGCTGATGGAGAAACTGCCCCACTCTTCACTGTTATCCTCAGAGTACTGCAGAATGTAGCCTGAACAGAGAAACACCGCACCACCTTCATGCTCAGTACTTGTGCTCATTTTGACAAATAACCACAGAACTTTATTTATTTACTTTTACTTGCACTGTAAATTGAACTACTGTACTATGCAATGTTCATCAAAATACACATATCAGTGCAGTCTAACCTCTGATGGAGCTTCCTCCATTGTCTCCAGGGATCCAGAACAGCGTGATGGAGGTGGTTGTGGTTTTGGTCACTGTGAGGCGTGGTTGGTCCGGAGGTACTGAAATATTTTGAGAGTAAACACACAAACATTGGTGTAATTTGTCAGCCGCTAAACTTGTGGTCACATTTACCATTGTTCGCCAAATGTTTGCGGTTGAAACCAGTCATTTCAATAGAAATCTGGAATTTCAGAACATTTTCACATGCAGATTTCATGCAAATTCAAAGCGTTGGCCAACAGAAAGATGCTTGGTTTGAAAGTAACTTCTGCGAGAGCTGTGCTCATACATCACTAGACTATTGACAATGGACCTTTTTTGCCCACAAAATTTCGCTGTGACTTTCACTGTTTATTGGCTACATCAATTTTTTCCCTTTCTTTTTCACAGATTTGTTTTTACATTGTACAACAATACTGACTGTGAATAATGTGGTATGATGTTCCTAGTTAAGTCTGTTAGTAGCATTTCTTACTTTTTTTGCATTGACTTGCTAAAAAATCTCAAGGCACAAACTCAATTCAATAAACAATACACAAAAAAGCTCTTTCTGCAGAGAATATTCTGATTATTTGATCACGAACACACCTTGGACCTGAAGATTTAGCATGATCTCATCTGAACCCCAGTTATTGCTGGCAACACATCTGTAGTACCCAGAATCCTCTGCTTTGACGGTACGAATAACAAAGCTGCCATTGCTGTGAGCGCTGCGACGACCATCGATTGAAACTGGAGCAGGTGTACCATTACTGTAGGAAAACAGCAAATAATAAAGATCTAATCATTCAGGCATTATTTGTAAAAATGAATTTACAAAAAAAAGTTATATTTTCCCAAAAATCTTTAGAAAACTATAAAAAAAAAAAAAAAAATAAGATTTACAAAATGACTTCATTATTATAAATTACATCATAAGCAAGTGCAAGAGTGTTTTGTCTGGCTAAAACAAAGACTGGAGATGAAGTATGTTCCCTATTTAAATGTAAAGAATATAGAAAAATCAAACATACTTTCCCTTCAGCCACTTGATGGTTGGAGGAGGGTCTCCGACTGCTTTGCATGGAAGGACAATGTCCCTCATCCAAGGGGTAGTCACAGTGCCACTGAACGTCAGGATTCGAGCAGGGGCTTGAGAAACAAACAATGCCGTTACAATGTCAGACTCAAACCCTCACACTCTTCTGTGTCGTTTTGCTTCTGTTAATGCTACAATAGAGTGCTGCAAGGATGATGTATTTTTGTAGTGGCCAAAACCCAGAAACAAGTTCGCATTTTATCACCTCCAGTGCCATCGTCCGGAAGTTAATGGGTTGTTTGAATGGGTTTTTGGTTAAATGCCTGAAATAATGTCTGTGGTTAAAGGGATAGTTCACCCAAAAATGATAATTATCCCATGATTTACTCACCCTCAAGCCATCCTAGGTGTATATAACTATCTTCTTTCAGTCAAACACATTCAAGACTTATATTAAAATATATCCTGGCTCTTCCAAGCTTTATAATGGGAGTGAATGGCACTCACGATTTTGAAGCCCAAAAAAGCACATCCATCCATCATAAAAGTCTCCAGGGGGTTAATTAAGGCCTTCTGAGGTGAAGCAATGGGATTTTGTAAGACAAATATCCAAATTTAAATCTTTATAAACTATAATAATCAGTTTCCGGCAAACATCCGTACCCAAGTTGACTTATGGCGGAAGCGTAACCTCTGACTGAAAGTTTTAAGACCTCTTTACTTGTCTTAAATAAGGTGGTGGCTAACAAGAGGCTAAATGGGATTTCAGAGTTTGTTGGGGATATTAAACTTCTTGTTTGGGATGCCGAACAGGCAAACTCATCTACTCACTAGTCCACTTTCAGAGCCTCACTGAGTTTATAATCACACTCTTGTTGAAGTCATGCGATCATGGTGTAGTTCGTTTATAGCCTAAGTTTAGCTTTTTACTTCAGGCAATTGTAGTTAGTTTTCAAAATTCAAAAAAGTTGTTTGTGATGACTATCATGATGAACAACACATGTAAGATTCATAAGCTTTTGTTGGTCATAGAGCTTATTTTCTGCAATAATCCAAAAGCCAATGGAAAAAATCCTCTTGAGTTTTTTGTCGAGGGAACCAGGGTGATGCGAACTTTCCGGTTGGCTTACAACAAAACCTCATCACTGTAGCACTCTATATGGCCGCATTGGTATAAAGTTACAGAGAGTGTGATTGATTGCCATGTGCCAGTCTTTCATACCTTTAGCTTGGGGCTCTACGGTGATAATTTCACTGGCATTCCCACGACCTGCCGCAGTGACCGCAACCACCCAGATGCTGTACTGCCAGTTCTGGTTCAGGTTGGTCAAACGACGGAAGTAAACATCAGGAGCAGCCTCAAACTCACTGATCACCTGTGATGGCACCCGATGAAAAGGTTTATAACAACAAACAAAAAAATGCTCTTTCATTGTTTTCACATTTAGGGCACGAGTGTCCAATCCTACTCCTGGAGAGCCACTTTTCTGTGGAGTTCTTCTCCAAGATACCTGCCTGCAAGTTTGTAGTGATGCTAAAGACCTTGATTACCTGGTTCTTCTCTAGAATGGAATACAAATGTACCACTTACTGCAGACCGCAGGGGTGGACAACTCTGGCCCACGAGATCCACATTCCTGGAGAGTTTAGCTTCAACCACAATCAAACACACCTGAACAGGCCAATCAAGGTCTCAGGATTACAAGAAAGCTACGGATTGGGTTGGAGCTAAACTCTTAGAGGCCAGAGTTGCCAAGCCTTGGCATACAATGATATACACTGTTTACACTGCCTACTATTTTTAAAAAAAAAAGGAAACAGTATGCATTAAGCAATAAACATTCGAGCTGAACTGCTAAATGTAGTAGGTCATTCAGGTATCCTATACCTATGGACTTTTTGTAGGTGCTATCCACTCGTTAAGTCAAACAACAAATTTAACTAATGTACACACTCAAGTTGTATTACCGAAAAATCACAATCCTAGCCTTTATCTCCATACCTAAATCTCACATGACAGTGATTCATCCTTTTTGGATTGTTAAAATATTGGTATCTTGGATGCTGTGAGCCCAGAGATACACCATGAGTTTATAAAAGCTTACCGTAAATGTGCAATATGATTAAATAGTGCTTATAAACGGCTGCTGAGATAGTGTTCTCACTTGGAGTGGAGTGGAGGCTTGGACCCGGAAACAGTATTCCTTTCATCACAACTTAACAAGCGGATATAACATCGCTCCTGGAGAGCCACAGTCCTGCAGAGGTCAGCTCCAACAATTATCAAACACAACCGAACAAGCTTATCTGAAGGGTTGCTAGAAAGCTACAGGCAGGTGAATTTCATTAGGGTTGGAGCTAAACACTGCAGGACTGCAGTTCACCCCCCAGTCCGGGAGACCCCCCCGGGATATAGTATACTTCAGTGTTTCCCAACCCTGTTTCTAGAGGCACCTCAGCAATACACATTTTCGAAACTCTTCAAACACATCTAAATAAATTCATCAGCTCATTAGTAGAGTCTCCAAGACCTGAAATAGATGTGTCAGATAAGGGAAACATCCAAAATACGAACTTATGGGGGTGCCACCAGGAACAGGATTGGGAAATACTGCCTTCCTGAGAATTAAAATATTGTTTGGTAAATCATGAATTTTTGTGTGGCTGTGTGGAGCTGTGCAGAGTCACACAGAGCCACAGCTTACGCTCACCGTGGGGTAAGGGTTGGAACAGAAAACGGTGTATTTCCGGATGATTCCGTTGAGCTTGAATGGAGGCAGCCAGGAAACAAACACCACCGAGCTTGTGGAAGCAGCTGCCTTAACTCCAGCCGGAGGGCCAGGAACTGGTTTCAGCAAGAGAAATATCATCATTCATTGAGGAGAAGCTCTAGAAATGCTGCAAAGCAAGTGACCTATAGCTTCTAACTGCATGTTTCTGTTTGGATTGGTTTTGCCATTGGGTTGTCTGTGCAAAGAAGTCAACCTAAAAATGGCTTACTTAAGGAGTCATCCCACTAGTCAACTCAAAACAGCTTCATTTTGGTCAGGACTGTCGCTCCTGCTGAAGGCTTGTGCTGAAATCTATGGAAGCTTGTTTCCACCGTGAAATAAAAAATAAAAAAGGTAATTGTGACATTTTATCTTTTTTATCAGAATTGCGAGATATAAAGTCAGGATTGCAATATAAACTCAATTAATCTCTCGCAATTCTGACTTTATAAGATGCAATTGCGAGTTTATATCATGCAATTCTGGCTTTATAACTCACAATTCTGACTTGATAACTCCCATTTGTGAGTTTTTATCTCGCAATTCTGACTTTATTACACATAATTGCGAGTTTATATCATGCAATTCTGAATTTATAACTCGCAATTCTGACTTTATAAGACGCAATTGCGAGTTTATATCATGCAATTCTGACTTTATAACTCACAATTGTGACTCTATATCTTGCAATTCTGACTTTATAACTCACAATTGTGACTCTACATCTCGCAATTCTGACTTTATAACTCACAATTGTGACTCTATATCTTGCAATTCTGACTTTATAACTCACAATTGTGACTCTACATCTCACAATTCTGACTTTATAACTCACAATTGTGTTTATATCTCGCAATTCTGACTTTATTACACATAATTGCGAGTATATATCATGCAATTCAGACTTTATAACTCACAATTGTGAGTTTTTATCTTGCAGTTCTGACTTTATAACTCCCAATTGTGAGTTTATATCTTGCAATTCTGACTTTATTACACATAATTGCGAGTTTATATCATGCAATTCTGACTTTATAACTCGCAATTCTGACTTTATAACTCACAATTGTGAGTTTTTATCTTGCAGTTCTGACTTTATAACTCACAATTCTGACTTTATAACTCACAATTGCGAGTTTATATCATGCAATTCTGACTTTATATCTTGCAATTCTGACTTTATATCTTGCAATTCTGACTTTATAACTCGCAATTCTGACTTTATATCTCGCAATTCTGACTTTATATCTCGCAACTGTGCAACTTGCAATCTCACAATTCTGAGAAAAAAAGTCAGAATTCTGAGATATAGGGCCCTATAATACACCCCGCGCAATGCGACGCAAGGCGCAGCGCAAGTGTGTTTGCTAGTTTGCGTCCGGCGCCGTTCGCGTTTTCCAGTTCAGCGCCACGTCCTTAAATTAGTAAATGCATTTGCGCCAGTTAGTGCGCCCATGGGCGTGCTGGTCTAAAAAAGAGGTGTGTTCAGGCGCATTGCCGGCGCATTGCTATTTTAAGGAGCTGAAAATAGACTGCGCCATAGACCAACTCAAACCTGGTCTAAAGTCAATGGCGCAATATTTTTTTGTTAGAGCGCGTTGGTAGAAACTGCGCCTCTGGGCGCGTCCACAGTGCGCGTTGACTTTGCTTATTACACACAGGGATGCGCATCACACAAACATGCCAAATATTAAAAACAAAAGGATTACAGTGTAAAAGAATATTATTGTGTAGGCTACATAAATATAAAAATGTAATGATGAATAGTCGTTGCGTGTATTAGAATTAGGCTACCTATTTTCAATTCTGCCTATTACTACTTATGATGAACGAAATTGGCTAATTAATTGAACAATCGTGCCAACACACACACATATATATTAACTGACTCATCGCGCAGAGCTATTTGAAAGCCTGCATTTGTAAGCCCGCTTTAACTTCGCGCACGAGCAGATCGGTTTCTTCACTTGAAAAGCGTTCAGCTTTTCCGCCAACAAATTCCGGCATGTAAATAGCAATCCGCCATGGCACGAGCGCATCTCGCTCTTAAAGGGAATGGGAGATGACACTCTGATTGGTTTATTGAACGTTACGCCCATTACTCATTAAGAGAATAGGGACAACCCATTTCAAAAATGCGCCCCGGCGCACGGACCGTTTTTCCGTCGTTAAAATAGCAAAAGTGGATTTGGACACGCCCTGAGTGCACCTGCGCCGTGCGCTTTACACTTTGCGTTTAGATCGTTAAAATAGGGCCCATAAAGTCAGAATTGTGAGATAAAAAGTTGCAATGACCTTTTTAATTTTTTTATTTATTGGCAGAAACAAGCTTCCATAGAAATTTCAGTTCTGTTTCACTTTTCAATCAAGAATGGAAGAGTGGTGACAAGCTAAACTACTGCCTTTGACATTTCCCAGTCACTGATCGCCAAAATAAGAGCAAGAGCACAAAGTAGATAACTGTAATAGAATGAAATAGCATGTGATTTTTATGCAGTGAATTTAAAGTGGGATGTGAATTTGTTTTACCAGGGTATGTCATAAAAAGCACACATCCATTCGCAACTTAAGTGAGTAAAAAAAAGTTTAAGTGAATTAAAACTGCAGAAAACCCCTTTGATGGGTATAAAATCACCATGGATAACAACTCCTGTTTGCAACATGTGCTTTGCGTTTAGATCAGTGACTGAACAATCATCTCAAATCTGGTGAATGTTGTCAGCAGGGACTTTTTAAATTAAGTTTACGACTGAAAACTGGCTAGAGGGACATTGCCTTTTCTATTGTTTCTGTAGATTAAACTGAAACAGGGAAGTATTTTTAACTTAATAAAAATGGCACACATAACCTATGTAAAAGAATGCAAGCGTGTGCAACCCGAGGGAGTCTCACCGTCCTCTTTGGTGCGCGTGTAGATCTGCTCGCTACGGACTCCGTCTCCGGCTCGAGTGAAGGCCAGGACCTGGATACTGTAGTTGGTGTATTTCTCCAGCCGTTCCAGCTCTAGTGAAGGCTTGGTGGTTGTGATGTTCCTGATCTCTCCCAGCTCTGCAACACACACACACACAAACTGTTAACTGATCTGGAGGGGAGGGGATCACAATTGACATTTAATCGTTTATCCTAGATTGAAATGCAATTAAATGGAGAGCAAATTGAGACTTACAGGTATATGGTTACAGTAGATGACCTGCTTCTCAATGTTTCCCCCCTGAGGAACCACTCATAATCTCACTTGTGTCTCTTTTAGAGTTTCAAGGACCTCAACAGTGTTTCAAACTGTGCTCAGATTTACCAAGACCTTCCAAGGCCACAATATAAGAGGAATTAAGTCATAGCTGAGAAAGAAAGAGCCCCACAATGCTAAATTTATTCAGTAAAAACCGAAGAAAATCTATATTTTGGCATGTGCCATATATCATGTCAGGGTTATCTGAAAATGTTATACATTTATTAATTGCATTTTTTGCGTAGTCATAGGTCACTGTGTCCTGTATAATACTACAATATACCACACATTTACAGACTGCTGCGTGTGCCAACATCCCTTTTGATTTTTACCCTTGATTCTGTGCATCAATATCTTATTGTAGTTCAATTATTAATGGCTCTGCAGTGCAGCCTGGAAAACGACCACTGCTCTCTCTGCTGTGTGCGCTCCGATACGGACATTCATCATGGTTTCAAAAGAAGTGTGAAGAAGGTGGCATTTTCTGAAACTAAAACCTAAAATTTAATCTAGATTTTATCTACATTTTTTTTTTTTTTTTTTTTTTTTTTAAAAAAAAAAAGCTCCCTTCAAAGGAACTGTCTGAGGAACAGGTTGCAATCAGGCTAGAGTCTGATCAAATAATGAATCAAAAATAGATGTTTCAAATCACATTTTGATCACTTTGCATTATGGGATGCTGTACAGTATCCCATGTGGTGTGATTTGTAGTATACTAAACATTTTGGCAAGTGCTTCTCAACCTTTTTGACTCTGAGGCCCACATTGTCCACAACAATACTGGAAGGCTTGATACTCCTGGGTTCGATTGTAAATTAAATTTCAGGATTTCCACTCTTTTTAACTAATGAATTTATGTGTTCTTTTTCAGTCGATCTTGACTTACTGGATATGGATTAAGGATAAGGATATATTTTACTAAATTTCTACCCTATAAAATCACGGCTCAGAATAACTAGTATTCATTATAAAAATTGTGTTTGATTTAGATTTTCTGTTAGATTTTATTCATTTACATGAATTTACCAGGTCTAGAAACTTTTTACTCTTTGCTAACTAATATTTACAGGTTTTACAAGACAGTGGGAAAGCTGGATACTCAAAGAAAACAATGTTGAGGGGATGAATTCAGAAAAGAAATCTCTTGATTTTTAGTTGTTTTAGCTCATTTTAATGTTTGTTTAATTTTATTTTGCTGAGCTCATCGGCCATCCACGTATTTCATGTATACAGTGAATTTGTGTACTGTCCATAGTATGCAGTACATACTCCATAAACAATATGAGTGGTATGGTTTATGCATATAGCCACATTCTTGGGACCGAAACCTTCATCCAGTAAATGGCTTTCTGCCTTTGTAAATCACAGATAAAAGCAGATTGTAAATCTAAATGTATTTAATCTGTCCATTAAGTATATGTCCCACTTGTGTTTCTGTGTCCACTGCCCTCTGTTCCTTCACTTTCTGTCCCCAAAACAACAGAGACACCATGCCCTCTGGTGGTCTGAGGTATAAATGCAATTGAACTGAAATTGTGTGTCCCATATGTTTCACTATAATAATTTTCATTAAGTCATAAAAAAAAAGAGAATCAACCTTATGTTGCAATGCAGAAGTAAGCTGTTTTCTGTCAATTCAGACTTCAGATTCATTAGCCGCTATAGTTAAATAACTAGAAGAAGTGCAGCAAAAGGTAAAACTACCAAAACAGTGTTTATGATTATGGTAATAACTTGTAATATTATAAAAAAACAAAAAAACAAAAAACAAAAACAAAACAGTAATACTGTGAAATATTATTAAATTGGAAAGAACTGTTTTCTATTTTAATATATTTTAAACTGCAATGTATTCTCCTGTGATCAAAGCTGAATTTTCAGCATCGTTACTTCAGTCTTCAGTGTCACATGATCCTTCAGAAATCATTCTAATATGATGATTTGCTGCTTAATTATTATTGGTGCTAAATTAATAATGGTTGTTTTTATTATCAATGTTGGAAACAGCTTGATATTTTTTGTGGAAACATTTTTTTTTTTTTTTCAGGATTCTTTGATGAATAGAAAGTCTAAAACAACAGCTGTTATTAGAAATAGAAATCTTTTGTAACATTATACTGTCACTTTCAACAAAATTAATTCATCCTTGCTGAAATAAAATAATTATTTGCCTTTTTTTTTTTTTAAATCTTACCCCAAACTTTTGAATGGTAGTAATGAATCACAGTTTAAGCAGCAAAAATTGTTTTCAGTGTTGATAATAATGTTTCTTGAGCACCAAATCATCATATTTGAATGATATCTGAAGGATCATCCTCCAGTTGGCTGAAACTAAGGCATCTGAAATCTAAAACAATAAAAACTAAAATCTCCCTTCATCTAAGAAAACACCTGAAGAACTGGGGGTTGACATATCTGTGTGCTGCACATTTATGCATAAGTGTATGAACGTCTGCCTGACCTCCATCAGGTAGATTGGCCCAGTAGATGACACGATATCCAAGCAGCATGCCGTTCAGGGCTTCTTTGGGCAGAGCAGACCAGGACAGGGAGATGGTCTCGGGGGTGGTGGCTGTGGTCACAACGTTCTCCGGTGGGCGACTGGGCACTGTGGTGGGTAAACAGAACAGACAGTGTTAAAGCCCCGATATGCTTAAATCAAAAAGTGCGAAGAACGAACTGGTGTGACGTCATTTCCAACAAAAGCAGGCTTTGGAAAAGTTCGCTCTGGCAAGTAAACATCATATGCTGATTTCATGTGCTATCAGAAATTTCAGAAACTTCCCACTTCTGAAGTCGTAACTACGAGCTTGTCACGTTCAGATGCTTTGTTGTCAGAAAGGACAGGAATCATGGAGGACACCAGGTTTATTCTTATTAAACTCTAGAAACAAATTCCAAACGAACTTTGTTTTGGTCTGATTTTGCTCAAAATGATGTCACACCAGTTAGTTCTTCAATTCAAGTAAATCAAGCGAAGAACAAACAAGAACTTTACTGTGAGTATATCAGGGCCTTTAGCTAATATACGTGATATAAGCTATCATGTAATCACAAACAATGTTCGTGCATTACTGTATCCTACAGATAAAAAGATAGTAAGTGAGAATAATTAATTAATAACTTATAAATGATACAATGAATTAATCTTCAATGTAAATCTACAGGATTTTTTCACCAGAAAACAGAAAGTATGTAAATGCTATGGAAACTTGTTTCCGCCACTGAATGAAAAATAAAAAAATGTAATTATGACTTTTTATCTCGCAATTCTGACTTTTTTTCCTCAGAATTGCATGAGTTAGTCAGTCAGTCAAATCAATTCTGAGAAATTCTTTTTCCCCCTCAAAATAGGACTTTATTACGGAAGAGGATTAGGGTCAAGCAATAATAAAAAAATAAAACCATCTTGAGATTAAAGTTGTTAAATTATGAGAAAAAACTTGTTAAATTTCAAGAAAAAAGTCAAGATAAAATGTTGAGAATAAACTCGTTAAATTTCGAGAAAAAACTCATTAAATTTCGAGAAAAAAGTTGAAATAAAATGTTGAGAATAAACTCATTAAATTACGAGAAAAAACTCGTTAAATTTCGAGAAAAAAGTCGAGATAAAATGTTGATAATAAAGTCATTAAATTACAAGAAAAAAGTTATTAAATTACGAGAACAAATTTGTAATTTAACGAATTTGTTCTCGTAATTTAACGACTATTTTATCATAATTTAATGAGTTTATTCTCAACATTTTGACTTTTTTCTCGAAATTTAACGAGTTTTTTCTTGAAATTTAACAACTTTAATCTCGAGATGGTTTTATTATTTTTTTTTATTGCTTGGCCCTAATCCTCTTCCGTACTTTATAACTCACAATTGAAATAGAAATCTTTTGTAACATTGTGAATGCCTGCTGTCACTTTTGATCAATTTAATGCATCCTTGCTAAATAAACTAATTATTTGCTTTTTTTTGTTGCAAGTTTATATCTCATCATTTTGAGAAAAGAAGTCAGAATTGCAAGATAAAAAGTCACAATTATATTTTTATTATTATTATTCCGTGGCGAAAACAAGCTTCCATAAAATGTAACAAAGGTGATAATCACAAAGTGTCTAACCATCCTCTAGCGTGGTGATGGTGATTTCCTCTGAGGTGGGACCCATTCCTGCCCGATTGGCCGCTTGCACCCGCACCTCATACTGTGTGTACTTCTTCAGGTTATCCAGAGTGAGGGTTTCGATGTCCCCCGTGGTGTCTACATTGATGGTGTTGTACTGGGGGCTGCCCCCTGTCCCAAACTCTCGATAACACACTTGGTAGCTTCGGATCAAACCATTCTGCAAGTGTTTGAGGGGGGGCTGGAAAGATACAATTGAATAGATACTGTAAAGGCAGTTTCTTGGCAAAATCTGAGTACATTCCATTTCGCAAAACTAAGTACTTCTCTATGTAATATTGAGTATGTACAAACTGTATGGCCGTTGCTCCGGGTGTGTGCTCACGGTGTGTGCACTAAGTCCAGTGTAGAGCTTATACCCAACTTTTTAACATCCAGCTGGTGCAACCGACCCATGTTCCCAATCCTGCTCACTGTCCTGCAGAGCTCAGCTCCAACCCCGATTAAACACACCTGAACAGCTAATCAAGCTCTTACTAGACATACTAGAATCTTCCAGGCAGGTGTGTTGAGGCAAGTTGTAGCTAAACTCTGCAGGACAGTGTTTGGACACCCCGGCCTTATGCCCGGTACACATTGTACGATTTTGGGCTGTCCCAGACGAAAGATGACCAATCGTGGCGATTTCTGTAGTTGTGGCTCCTAAACGGTGGTCCTGTGATCATTTTCTGACAGTGTCAGAAATTTTGCATGATCATGTGTTTGCTGCTATGACCTACGTCTACTGACTAGCCAATAAAAATGTAACATGAAATGGTGTTTTGATCAACGCGACATGGCACTAGCACTAAAAACTACTTACCTTAAGCTGCATTTGCAAAACTGGCATGCCAAGTTGGCCTCTTTTCCCTAGCATGACCAGTGTTGGGGAAAATTACTTTCAAAAGAAATGCATTACAATATTGCGTTACCCCCTAAAAAAGTAACTAATTGCATTACTTGGTTACTTTTTATGAAAAGTAATGCGTTTCATTACTTTTGCATTACTTTTTTTCATCTGGGCTGGGCTTGCTTGTTTGTTTGTTTTTTAATAACAACAAAAAAGTTAGATTTTTGGCAAATGTAAAGGCCTTTTCACACCAAATGCTGTTACTTTACTAGTTACTTGAATAAAGTAATCTGATTACATAACTCGCGTTACTTGTAAAGCGTTACCCCAACACTGGCTATGACCGCGTCCATATTCTCTTCTTTCACTTCCTCTTTTTTTCTGCTTACATAAAACCCACAATTGCCAAAGTGCGATTCATCTTGCTCTATTTGTGTACCACGAGCACATACTGATGACGTTTTATTCTTCTATACTAACTTGCGTCGTAGCTTACGATTCAATAGGTGTCATCATCATACAGTTTACATACATGTCTTGCCCAAGTTTATTAGATCCATGTCATACAGTGTGATTTGTAATGATCTTATAGGATTGCCTAAATCACACAGTCTTTAGCAGGCATTAGGGTCTCCGTAAAAAACAAAACACGATACAAATTCAAAAAACTAAATTACTTTGGTAACACACAACCATACATTTATCCACCTGAAATGTAGTCACACCTCTAAAAGGATTGTTTAGAAAATGTTACAGATGAAATAATTGTATTTTTTTAGTGAAGAACTTGTGTGTTTTAACAAAATATGACCTTTTAGATCCGCTGGTCTGATTTACCTCCATTGTAAATGTGTCATTGACATGTGTCAAAACGGTTTTCTCTGATAATCACCATTATGTCACTACTTTCAATAGAGCTTGAACACTAAATATTCCTCTGAAATGTACTATGATGCAGCCACTAGCCAGCACAAATTCTAATTTTGCACACTATTCATGCGGGATAGCATGCAGATTCATTTTCTGCCATGGGTGAGTAGTTCCTCAGTAGTACCTTCCACGTGACTTTGATGCTTTGGGATGAGATTGCTTCCAGCTGCACGTCTTGAGGAGCGCCATCAGGTGCTGGATTGATCACATGCAGGTCAGACAGAGAAAATAATGGACTGAGCCACTAGGTGGCGGCACAGATAACACAATGTACAACAGAAAAGCTCACAAAGGCTCACATCATGTTCAGTTGTAGGAATACTCACGGGCTTCATCTGTGGTGATGGTCAGCTCGTTGCTTGGTCGGCTTTCTCCGATCTGGTTTTTGGCAAACATGCGGATGTTGTAGGTGGAAGCGGGGTGGAGTTCAATGATGGTGGCCTGATTCAGCTGAGGGGAGACGTCTTTGGTCATCTGAGATGAGGCCCATGAAGCTTCAAGGAGTGCAGAGAAATACAGAGTGTGTGATAATGCAGTAAACCACAAGAGGCCAGGGTACAGTCATTTCACCACAGCTTAAGATGATCAAAAAAATAATTCTGTTTATTCATAATGACAATCACAATTAGCAATTCTTCCATGTGTCTACTTCTTAAGTAATTAGTTCATTAGCCTAACTGTAGGCTATTTATAGTTGCCAAGCAACGTAATGATCAAAGATCATTCTATGAATGATTGGCACACAGAATTCAGCCAATGTGAATGTTACTCATCCAGTCACATTTAATAACTCAATCTATCCATTTTATTAAAGACTTTTTTATAAAACAGATTGTTCCAGTCTGAGATGCTGATTGGTCAATATCATATTCTAGCAACACTTACTGCCCGGCCAAAAAAAAAGAAAAAAGTCTCTATTTGGATTTAAATATGCAAATGCTTGAGTCTATGATTGGATCATTATTGCAGTGATTATTATTAGGGCTGGGTATCGATTCAGATGATTCGATTTGATTCCGATTCTCTTCGATTCTCGATTTCTGATTTGATTCAATGAATTAAATGATTCAATTTTCACTGGCTCTACCACAAAAAAACGAATAAATGAATAAAATACCAGTGAAATTTAACAATTCTCGATTCCATTTTCAATCCCACAGCTAAAACTACTAACTAATATGAATTTCAAAGATTATTAAAGACAAGTAAACTGTAATTAATAAAAAAGAACAAATAATTAAACTACTAGCAATAGCACAAATAAATAAATTCACTAGAACAAAGTGCTTTTCAGGTTTTTCAGGTACAGAAATTGAATCAAAGAAATCAAATGTAAAATGTATCACAATACAAATTAAATAAAGGATAATCCTTATTAAAGTTACAAAAAAGTGCTTGTTATGCTCATTATTCAGTGAAGAGCAGGGAGTGATTTTCTCTTTGTCTTTTGTAGTTTGATTAACATTAAAACAGACAGCAGCAGGAATATTAGGCTGCTGTCACTTTAAGACTAACGCACGGATCCAATACACTGATACACGTGCGTTCTTTATTTAATGCTTACTTAAGCCATAACCAACTGTTTACCTGGATACTCACAAAGAGGGGCATTTTGAGATGAATTTGAGTGAATTTGTTCGTTTAGGCGCAAGGAGACATGAAAGAGAATTCATTTTATTATTTGCACGCTGTCTGAGAGGCGCAGCTGTGAGCCCTTTCGGACGCACACAAAACTTTCACACTCTTAAAGTGACAGCATCCTAATAATCCTGCTGCTATCTGTGTTTTCAATGTTAACCAAACAACAAAGGGAAAAAAAATCACTCAGTGCTCTTGAACTTTTAAAAGGATATGAAGATTATGCAGTGTTATTTATTTGATTAGACTACTTCATTAAATTTCTGTACCTGAAAACTACTGTTAGACCTCCCTTAAAAGCACTGTTTATTTAATTTGTATCTCTGTTGTATTATATTTATTTTATACTATTCCTTGTAATTTGATTATTTGTTCTTATTTTATTACTGACTGTTTACTTGTCTTTAAAAATATAGGCTATTAAAAGTATATTAGTTAAGCTAGTAGTTTTAATCATGGTTTTGAAAATTGTGAATTTTCACTAGTACCTAAAATATTGGTGTCGTAAATGCCTGCTTTTGTTTCATGGCTGGTAAAAAATAGTTTTGGCCAGTAAATTTTCTTAAGTCACCAGCCATTGGCAGGTGTGGCAAAAAGTTAGTTTTAGGCCCTGTATATATATATATATATATATATATATATATATATATATATATATATATATATATATATATACATACATATATATATATATATACATACAGTTGCAAGAAAAAGTATGTGAACCACTTGCAGAATCTGTGAAAATGTGAATAATTTTAACAAAATAAAGGAGATAATACAAAATGCATGTTATTTTTTGTTTAGTACTGTCCTGAGTAAGATATTTTACATAAAAGATGTTTGCATTTAGTTCACAAGACAAAAACAATAGCTGAATTTATTAAAATAACCCCATTCATAAGTATGTGAAGCATTGATTCTCAATACTGTGTGTGGTTACCTGATGATCCACGACTGTTTTTGTGTTTTGTGATGGTTGTTCATGAGTCTCACACAATGAGGAAACATGATGCATTGAGAGTCGGGGGGGTGAAAACTTTTGAATTTGAAGATCAAGGTAAATTGTATTTAATTTGTCTTCCAGGAAACATGCAAGTATCTTCTGTTGCTTCCGAAGGGCAGTACTAAACGAAAACAATGATATTTAAACAAAATAAGAAAAATTGTGACATCTTAATCCTGTTCAAAAGTTTTACCCCTCGGCTCTTAATGCATCGTGTTTCCTTCTGGAGCATCAGTGAATGTTTGAACCTTTTTTAATAGTTGAGTTTGAGTCCCTCAGTTGTCCTCTGTGTGAAAAGATGAATCTCAAAATCATTCAGTCACTGCTGCAAAGGGTTCAAATATGCAAAAATGCTTGAAAACTGATGAATCTGCAGGAGCTGGAGGATTTTTCTGAAGAACAGAGCTCAGTTTAACTGCTCAGGACAAACAAGAGACTCATGAACAACCATCACAAAACACAAAAACAGTCGTGGATCATCAGGTAACCACACACAGTATTGAGAACCAATGGTTCACATACTTATGAATGGGGTTATTTTAATAAATTCAGCTATTGTTTTGTCTTGTGAACTAAATGCAAACATCTTTTATGTAAAATATCTTACTCAGGACAGTACTAAACAAAAAATAACATGCATTTTGTATGATCTCTCTTATAAAACTATTAGCCTTCAATCACATGTTAGAGATTAAATCTTCTAGCTGAATGTTTACTATGCTTAATATAATAATACAATAAAAAATTAATTGTGTTCTTAACGTTTTCTTATGTAGTAACACGATGTACCTATCAACAGATCTTGCTTTTAAGAATACAAAAAATCTCTTACCAGATTTGTTTTTATAGTTGATGTCATATCCTGTAATAGGGCTGTTGCCATCAAAGCCCATTGTCCAGCGAAGTGCGATGGTTCGGTCCTTGACCTCTCTGATCTCAACCTCA
Source organism: Ancherythroculter nigrocauda (assembly GCA_036281575.1). Lineage (NCBI taxonomy): Eukaryota > Metazoa > Chordata > Actinopteri > Cypriniformes > Xenocyprididae > Ancherythroculter > Ancherythroculter nigrocauda. The sequence goes on from VTFQ01000631.1 coordinate 271,846, forward strand.
GGGGGGTCAGGACGATCTTTGGAGAAATGTTGGAAGAGAGAAGGACAATAAATAACATGCTTGGATTGTCTTAAAAAACTGTTATATAATTTAGAATAATAGAATATTATTTAATATTAAAATTAAGTTCCAATGGGAACAACAACAACAAAGCAGAAACCTTACCTTGTACTATCAGCTGAATGATTCCTTTATCTTCACCGTAAGAGTTGATAGCAATGCAGGAGAAAAAGCCAGAATCTTCTCTGACAGTGTGTAAGATCTGTGAAGACACAAAATTAAGACTTTTGGTAAATGGATAGGAGAAGTTTTGCTGTTTGATTTCACATTCCAGTCGTTCATGTTTCAAAATCATTTCATAGAGATCGGTGGGAGAGATATTCATGATTATGTCAGGTATGGTCTTTTGAATTATTACATTTGAAGGATTACAGTTATGCCTCCAGTGCACAGCCTTTCTGATCACTTTAGCATGATTTCTGAGTAATATTTTGTGCAATGTTAAATAAAACATTTGCACAAATCTGCAAACATATGCAATAATACTTACTGGAACCGTCAAGTGCTCCTTTAAATGTCTGCAGAACCTCTTTATAATGCAAGGTAAATTTATCTTCTAGGGCCATTTCTTTTTTTATATAAGGTCCTCCTAAAGGACTGGTTAAGTCATTTATTAATTATTGTGTGGTCTTCAAAATATATTGCCATTTTGAAATAATTAACCATCAGCACAGATGACTTTAAGGATTCTGATCTGATCATGATGAGATTTGGTTTTGTATCCAGGCCAAAAATATGAGTGTTTTTTTTTTTACTCCTTTTTATGTAGTAAGGGCTTTCATTTTATTCAAACGTTTGCAGAATCATGGAGAAAACACAAAATTATGAATACTATGGTGGTCTGACCACTGTATGTTTTTCTATTTAAAAATTTTATCTTTAATTCAATGTGTTACTTGCCATTTTTTTTTAATTATGTGAGAAATGTGAAAACTGTTTCAAATTGTTGTTTTTTTTAAATTTATTTTTTTTAATTTACTGCCAAAATATGCAGTATGTAACAGAGCATATTGTGCTAAGTACTAGATCCCATAATGCAATGCGCCTGACACAACCTTCCACTTCTGGTAACATCAACCTTGATATAATATCACTTTTTTGACTCATTATTTAACTGGTAATCCCATACAGCAAAAAAAGAAGAAGAAAAAAACAAATTATGGACAAAATATATTAGCATATATGTGACCCTGGACCACAAAACCAGTCATCCATTGATGTATGGTTTGTTAGGATAGGACAATATTTGGTCGAGATACAAAATATTGAGAAAATCCCCTTTAAAGTTGTCCAAATGAAGTCCTTAGCAATGCATATCCAATCATATGTTGCAACAGTGAAGCTCAATGAAATATATTTTTGAAATTCAAAATATAGTTAGTTTCAGTCTTCATATACCAAAATATATTTCAAAATGTATTTCAGGGGCAAGGAAAAAAAAAAAGTCTCACAGTTGCCTACATTTAGGCTAAATGTAACTGTGGATGGAATAGCCTACTAGAGATTAAAACTAGATTTATAATAATTTAATAATGTTTATTTTTTAATATATTGTGATTAATTTTTGAAACATTGTAAAGTATGTTTCTTGCTGTTGTTTATTAAAATTAGTGTTAATGTTCATATGTGTTATGGACAACAAATAAGGTTTTTCTTCAAATGTGGCGTGTATTGTGTCAAACGTATTTTCTTGGATTGAAATACATGGAGAATTAAAATACAAAAAATGGCCAAAAAATACATTGGTAGAAAATACATTTAAACATATTTTAGCAAATATATTTTTGGTATATTTTTAATTATATTTAAAAAATATATATATTTTTGGGATAATTTTGGGATAATTATGGGATATATATGGGATAATTTTAATATTACAGTTTTTCTCAGTCGCTTTGGTACATTTCTCGAATCAAACTCACAATTTGCAAAACAGTAAGTGCATTTCTCAAAACAATTTGTACAAATAGCAAAACACCATGGATAACCTGCAAAAGCCACTCTCTTACTCAAAATCCTTAGTTCATCTCTCAAAAGTAAATATCTGTGTCAGTGAACATGTCAGTGCCATCAGAATGACAAGTCCTTGTGTCATTGTGTACGGATAAGACAGTCAAATTGTTTAGTCATGTTCTCAATATAACCGTTTACTCTGGAGGAACGTTCTGATGGAAACTATGGCTAAAGTTTTGATGACAATTATTGTCAATTATAAGTTACATCTTAGTGTATGTGTGAGTGTAATTGCAAGAGAATGGAAAAGATTAAAATTTACTCTCTTACTGTTTGTACTGTATTTTATTGACAGAACATGTCATTGAGTCATTGAGTCATGTTGTTATTGAGTCATGTCATGTCGTCAAGATTCACCTGGGAGCAATTTACCAATTCAGGACAGATTTAGAAAAAAGTCTAATGGAAATATAGAAAGTATAGAAATATGCTTTCTTATTATGATAACTTGTTCAACCATTTTGCATGTAAAGACTTATGCTATGAGCTTGTGCCTAAATGTTGTGGGGGGTGAGACTATTCAACAGAGACCCAATATAATACATTTTGATCAACATGACATAAGCAACTGATAATGTAGGAAACAACAGAGAATTGTACATAATCATTTGCATGGATGTACCAAAGCATTTGCAACTTGTTCAAAGAAATGAGAAACTGCTTTTTTGATGTGCACAAGTGACACAATGATGTGAGAATTGAACAGGTAGTTTTGAGAATTTCAATTCTGATCTGAGAAATGTACCAAAGCGACTGAGAAAAACTGTAATAATAAAAAACTCAAATAGATTATGCTGCAAACTTAAATTGATTATTGTTGCATACTGCATACTTCACATACTTTTAGTAAAAATAAATAAATAAATAAATAATAATAATAATAAAAATATTATAAAGTATACATAATTTAAAGCATAGCATGCAGTAAGTGGAAATTTCCAACACTGTGACATTTTCTTACCAGCCAATCGGTCACCGATGGATAAATTCATGTCTTGCCCTTATTGAATATAGCTTGTAAATTAGTCACATTAGAAGGAGAAATGAGCTGCAAGCGCAGTTCCATGTTGAAAATAAGGACAAATATTTTGTGAGTATTTGTGAAAACTCCAGATGTTTTCTGACAGGAAATGATGTCGTTCACTGACAGCGAGTCCAGGGCAAACCTGAATATGTCTTTTGGAAATGAGGCGTATGATTGCATTCTCAGTTTAGATGGAACTCTGCTCACCTGCAGGGTGGATATGACCTCATCGGCCACTTCCTTCACAGTAACCACATAGCGGCTCATGTCTGGGTTGATGATATGAGATTCCTTCTCCCAGCGAACCTTGATGGGCTTTTCACCGTGAGCAGTGCAGCTCATCTCAGTCATGTGACCCTGTTCCGCCCGTGTGGTGTTGGGGTAAGATGTGATCATAGCAGGAACTGAAGAGGAGGAGAAACAGAGCGACATCAGACATGAAATGATATTCGACACTGTCATAGCACTTACTTTCACATGCTCAGCTCAGAAATATATATTCATCATAAAACTTTCACAATTATTGTAAATTGCACAAATCCTGTCAACAAATCCTGTTAAAACGATAAGGATTTCTCAATTCTCACTGCATTATAAATAAATAAATGTTATTACCATAATGTGAAAATTATATACAGATTTTAAATTATTTAAAAGAAAGAAAAGTTAGGATGGAAAATGAAATATTTGCAAAGTCTACTTTATGACTAAGTCACTATTTGTAGCAAACATGTGACATTAAGCATGCAAAATCCTTATGAGATTTATATACTGTATATAGTGCTTAACAATTTTTTTAGATAACACAAATATTTTAGGAATCTGTCAAAAACTTGCTGAAAACTAAAAAAATTATTATCTTTTATTAGGCAAATAACAAACTGACAACTAAATAGTCTTTATTCACACACATAACCCCAAAAAAGTATACATATATATATATATATATATATATATATATATATATATATATATGAAGAGTTTGGTTCCAAAATGCGATAAACGCCTTTTTTTTTTTTTTTTTTTAGTTTCCGCCAAAATGATTCCGTATAAAATGATTTGTGCTAAATGATTTGTCCATTAAAGCACAAAAGATGCTCTTTGAAACATATTCAAATGATTTTGGAATAACATGGATCATAATGTTTAACATAAACTTGTGGACTCTAAGACTGTTCCAAGTTATTAAAGCAAAAAGGGACATAACAAATACTATACTATAATATTATCAAAGGGGACCTATAATGCCTTCTTCACAAGATGTAATATAAGTCTCTGGTGTCTCCAGAATGTGTCTGTGAAGTTTCAGCTCAAAATACCCCAAAAACACGTCGTTTTTGTGTGTGTCCCTTTAAATGCAAATGAGCTGCTGCTCCCGCCCCCTTTCCAGAAGAGGGCGGAGCTTTAACAGCTCAACAACAACAAAGCTGGAGAATCTCACACAGCCAAAATGAGGATTGTCAGTAACGGTGTTCAGCCTTACATTGTTCAAACCGGAGTCGACACTGATGGAGAGACTCAGGAAGAAGTTACAACTTTTAGAATGAAACTGGACGTTTCTGAATGGTTAGTGGATAAATTGATGTAGTTGCTGTGGAGTTGATTCAACTCATCCACTAGCATGTGCCGTCATGTTCATCTTTTGTGTTGAATTGATCCTCGTTTGTGAATCAGTCCGGCGTAAAATGACAGCATGAACAACACTCTACTACAACAACTCTTCCTCTTCTCTAAAGCAGCCCAACATGGCCCCGCCCCCTTTGTTGTGTGTGCTCGTGGGCGGGGTTTATGTACATTTTAGGGTTAGTGATGTCACAAACCCAGGAAGAAGCTCATTGTAGTCCCTACCAGCCATTTGTTGTAGCGATTTCTGTAAAAGAAAATATCTCCTTTGCATTGAACTTTGAGCGTCGTAACTTTGCAGATGTTGTTTATGATCAAACAGCAACATTACACACTAACTAAAGTTAAACAAGTGAAATCATAATCAAGCACCCCTTTAAATTCATGTATGTTGTTTATGTTCAATGTTAAACTGAAATTGTAATACAGTCCATATTTAAAAAAATATTTATTTTTTAAATATGGACTGTATTAGAATAATGAAAAAAATAATTTGAATCTAATCATTTTTGAAAATAATGATAATTACAAAAATATGTTTTGAACACTTGCTTGTGTGTTTGGGCTGAAACGTGACTTGGACATGTTCTGAACACGCTTTGTGAAATTCACCTAAAATGGCCTTTTGAAAACTGGTCTTCTTTGAATAAATGATCAGCACATCTCATATGCAAAACAGAAGAACTTAAGCACAGGCAACTGACTGCCATTGTGAGGTTGTTGTGATACTGCACAAAGGTTATATTACATGGCCACCTGCTTCATCAACAACAAAATACATTCATATCTGATATGGGTCACAGCAGAACAAATGACAAACGTGAAGATCTGGATCACACACTCTTAAAATACATGTCCGGACCCGTAATAACCAACTAAGTTGGCTCACACTTTAGATTAAGGTCCAATTCACACTATTAACTAATTATTAACTATGACTTTTGCCTCAATAAACTCCTAATTACTGCTTAATAATAGTTAGTAAAGTAGTTATTAAGTTTAGGTATTGGGTGTGGGTTAAATATAGTCATACAGAAAAAGGCATGCTTTGAAAAATGCTTTGTAAGTACTAATAAACAGCCAATATCTTAGTAATATGCATGCTAATAAGCAACTAGTTAATAGTGAGAATTGGACCCTAAACTAAAGTGTCTAAATTCAACATTTAAAGTCTTGCTACATTAAATTGACCATTAGCACTGCTCCAAGTGTCTGTCTTCAAATGTAGTTTTATTTTCAATGGGGCAGTGATCGGATCACCCCATATGAAGTAAATGAGCTGTTCACTGGTGAGGAGTTCACACTGCAAGCACAGACATGAAAAGAGCCGCGAGACCATTCTCAGGCCTGTCTCACCGCCTCTGTCTGAAACCTTGTTACCCTGGAGCAGTGTGAGGGATCTGTCTCTCTCTCTCTCTCTCTCTCTCTCTCTCCTGGCAGGCATGGCTATGATTAAAAGATGAGCACACTTCGATTATTCATATAGATCTTTTGCTTGTTTTGCTCAGCAATACAGTGAATAAAACTTACCAAATCCACCACCCAATGTAAGGTTTGTGCCATAGCTGCCTGGTGCGATAACAGTACTGGGGCCGCATTTATAAAACTTTGCGTAGATTTCATCCTAAAAGTGTACGTACGCGCAAAAGCTAAATTCTGTGTATGCACAAAAATATTCATAAATATTATAAAACCATGCGTACGCCAGGACCTGCGCACAAATCCCTTTATAAACCCCAGTCAGTGGAAGATTGTGCGTACGTGCATCTCCACCCTGTCTCCATCATATATGGAGCTTACGACGCCTAGTTTTACTATACATAACCTCATCTGCATATCATTTCCATGCACGTTCCCATCCACATGACACCACGGTTAACACCGTCAAAGGTACAAGACATTGGAAAATATTAGATACGGACTATAAATGCCATTTGTGCAATACACTACATTGATAAAACATCATCCAATATCCTCTTTATGTTTTAGAATAAATATCAAATGCTTCAGATAAAGGTTTTAATATAGAGTTGATTAATTAATTTCCACTGGCCAAATAGTATTTTAATAGATTTAAACAATTCCAATCAAATTTATGCAGTTTTGCTGATAAGGTGAACATATCTTTTAGGAAGTTTATAGGCTATTTTTAGTGGAAACAGATATGCTTACTTATTTATTGCAGTGTAAATACAATTGTCTGTCTCGGCGCGTCACTGACAAAGTATTTTAAAAAAGGAAACATGCAAATCTTACAGTTTTCCTCAAATTATATTCTTCAAATACAGTGGTAATTGTTTGCAGATCCTTCACACGACATCAACACCTCCTGCATCTGCGGTTATACAGTAAGATATTATCATGGGATCTCTTCAAACTGGACAACGGACCATTCGACCACCGAATCCAGCAGTGTCTTCCATAATATCCAAGTTAAGTGTGCATCACTGATCATGAGTTTCCATGCGAGTTTAAATCATTCTTTTATTTATTTAAACTGTGATTGTGAACACATTCACTGTATTTATGATTATGACTCATAATGAGGATTTAAAGTGGTTTTCATCTGCCGTCAGTCCCTCAGCTCACCATCGGTGTCGCCAAACTGCTCTGTCTCCAAAATGTTCGTACACATGGGTCAGAGTTTGCGTGGAGGTGCGCTAATTTTCCTGTCAAGTTTGTTTTTATAAATCACAACTCATGTATAGTAACTGGCGTACACACTTTCAGGGCCTGTTTTGTGCGTATGCAATGGTTACAAATGAGGCCCCTGGTGATTACCAGAATATTTTTTATGTTTCTGTAATGGTTAATCCACACCAGTGTGTGTAAGCGCTTTAGTGTTTCTAATGCTAAAATATGATTATTGTTGGGATTTAATGGATTCAAAGATAGATCGCACAAAAATTTCATCAAAAGGGAACAACTAGAAACTATTTGGAAGTCAGTAACAACAGAGACTGTGGGAAAGTACATAAAAACGATGCCAGCAAGAATGCAAACTGTTACCAAGGCCAAAGGAGGGAATTCAAAATAAAAATTAAATATATATATATATCTGAAGAGTTTGGTTCCAAAACACTATAACTCCATTTTGATTAATTTGAGTAAAAATGCAAGATGAAAACCACTATTTTCTGTTTCAAACTTTCACATAGCATCTTTTGGTTATAAAAACATTAAACATTCAAATCTAGATTTTGATTTTAAAAGGTTTATTATAAAAACCGATTATTTTTTCCCCAAAATGCAATAAATCCATCAATATAAAAGTTATATTTCATATTGAAAATACACAACAAAGTAAGTTGATTCACATATATGACAGAGTCTAAACTTTGTCAATACTAATCTTATATACAGACATTTCACTAAAAATGCATTCAGTCGTCGCTCCCAAAATGAATTCAACGAGTCATCTTGTTAATGTTATAAATTAATTATATCTCTGTTTGTCATTACTGATTAAAGAGTATCTGGCGTCACCGCGAAGCTAAAATAAACACATTTGCCGAGTACATTGGTATTAAAAACTGCTTTTTAAAACTGTTCATGGTTCAGTTTTGGGGAGCGTGACAGAAGTTTGATGCCGTCGTGGAACATTTGAAGCATTTTTCCTCCTCCCGACTCGAGTGCCTCATCTTCTTAATCTCCTCATGTGAATGATTACATTTCAATGACTTGCGTTTCTTCCCCACCGCAGAAACCACCACAGGTTCATCAATGCCATCAAAGTTATTCATTTTTCTGTTTTTGTTGATCACAAAGTACAAAGTAGATAAGGAAAACTAGGATGCCGGGTGTATTCAGAGCGCCGCCATTACTGTTTACAGTGCGGGGAATGGAGCGCTGTGATTGGTTGAGCGGATATATCACGTTCTGCAGAGAAGGGAGACTGGCGTTTGTCGCGTTTTGGAAAGAAAGGGAGAAAACATGACAGAATAACACGACTCATTTTTGCATCACCCTAATTTGAGTAAAACTGAAAAATGTGTAATCTAAGTTTTATTATTAACCTTACTTTCATGTTATAAGTTAAACAGATGTTATATAAAAACTTAGTCTTGTCAGCATTTTGGAAATTGTTTTTGTGTTCATTGAGATATTGTTTAAAATGTTACTTTTCAAAGGGGGTGTACTCATTTACGCTGAGCACTGTATATCTGATGCCCCATTAAATGAAAGAAGTACTCATACTGTGATTTTGGACATACGGCCCACCCCAAAAATTAGCTGTCCAAGGACAGACAGACACACATGCAGTCTCTCGGGCTCTGAGAGGCACATGCTGGTGGGGTTTAGTGCGGTGTGAAGTGGTGGAAGTTGACATGATGGAGAGTGTCAGAGTCAGGCCTGTGAATGTTTAACTCTCATCTCTTATTCACTCACAAGCTCAGCGTAACAGCACCATACGAGAGAACTGATTTATTTTGCATGACAACTATGAAAGTTAAGTACGACACATTAAAAAATGAAAATATCCCTCCGCCTTCTCTAAATGTTATTGCTCTTTAGCGGAGGGTGCTTTTCTCTGAAGATCTGATGCGATTCTGAGACCTGCACTGAGGCAAGACCCAGAAGATATGAGAAAGAAATTTTTGTATTTTACCTACAGACAGCCTTTTCCCCATTCACTTCTCTACAGAAATTTAAAATAATTGCTCAATAAAGAGATGTAAGACTTGAAACAAACCAACCAGCTCCAAGATGAATTACAACATTTGATAAAAAAAAAAGAAAAAAGAAAAGATAAAGAAAAGCCTGTTCAATATTTACGAAGCGGCACACATGACATGCAGGGAAAACATTTGTATATCATGGCCACGAATTATCAATTCACTCCCACGTCTTACTAATACATCAGCATGTTTTACTAGCTGGTCTCATTTTAAGTAAATCGTGCACAGAATATAATAATTTGTTCCCTCGTTTTACTAAATAGTGCATGCAATATAATAAATAATAAGTTGTGGGAAATTATTTATAATCAACTAAAACAAGGGAATCATGGCCACATATATATTTTTGCAACTTTTTATTTTTGCAACATATATCTGCAACTTAATGGGAGTGGTCTGTCACTGCTGAGTTCTGTTTCCATGGTAACACTGCCTTTCTTCCCCGATTGGTGGATCTCTCTTTAGGATTATGGGTAGTGTAGTCCTTCATCAGGAATTCCGCTATTTTTAAAAATATTTTTAATAAAATATTAATTTTAAAGGTGCCATCGAACGTTTTTTTACAAGATGAAATATAAGTCTAAGGTGTCCCCTGAATGTGTCTGTGAAGTTTCATCTCAAAATACCGCCCAGATTTTTTTTAAATTAATTTTTTTAACTGCCTATTTTGGGGCATAATTAGAAATGCGCCGATTCAGGCTGCGGCCCCTTTAATTGCTCATGCTCCCCGCCCACGGAGCTCGCACTTGCCTTAAACAGCATAAACAAAGTTCACTAATATAACCCTCAAAATGGATCTTTACAAAGTGTTCGTCATGCATTCTGCATGCATGTGTCGGATTATGTGAGTAAAGTATTTATTTGGATGTTTACATTTGATTCTGAATGAGTTTGATAGTGCTCCGTGGCTAAAGCTAACATTACACACTGTTGGAGAGATTTATAAAGAATGAAGTTGTGTTTATGAATTATACAGACTGCAAGTGTTTAAAAATGAAAATAGCGACGGCTCTTGTCTCCGTGAATACAGTAAGAAACGATGGTAACTTTAACCACATTTAACAGTACATTAGCAACATGCTAACGAAACATTTAGAAAGACAATTCACAAATATCACTAAAAATATCATGATATCATGGATCATGTCAGTTATTATTGCTCCATCTGCCATTTTTCTCTATTGTTCTTGCTTGCTTACCTAGTCTGATGATTCAGCTGTGCACAGATCCAGATGTCCTGCCCTTGTGTAATGCCTTGAACATGAGCTGGCATATGCAAATATTGGGGGCGTACATATTAATGATCCCGACTGTTACGTAACGGAGGTCTTTTAAACAAATGAGATTTATATAAGAAGGAGGAAACAATGGAGTTTGAAACTCACTGTATGTCATTTCCATGTACTGAACTCTTATTATTCAACTATGCCAAGATAAATTCAATTTTTAATTCTAGGGCACCTTTAATTAAATGAAGTGTGCTTCTACTAAAGCATGTATGTATAAAGTTTATATATTATTTCTCTATAGAGAAAATTAACAGCATATTTACTTAAGGACTCTGACTGCCTTTTTTCACCAGTGCATTTCATATGATGTGGCAGAAGACATTGATACTGAATGCAATATAAAAATAAATAAATAAATAAACTTATCACAATATGGCGAGTCCTCAGTTCTTAGAAATTCTCCTTAGTACACCTCCAAAAGAGTGTGTATAATCTCATTTAAAGTCTTGCAGTCAGCAGCCGAGGGGCTTCAGGCAAGAGGGGCTCTAAATGGTATTCCCATAACAGCTTAGTTGATGTATATTTTTAATATCCAGCAATATTACAGGCTCCTGTAATAAAGAGAGAGGGGGGAGCGCTGATGGCAGCTATAACTGCACATCAAACAGAATCTCCCTTTATTCATTTCAGCAGCCATAGAACAGCACCTAACTGTTATTAAACAAACCTGGGAAAGCCACAGGGAGCACAGAGGAGAGTCTGATATTCACAACATGTGTGTGTAGATGTTATCTTTTCACAAACAACACTTTTTTTTCATAGCCATTCTGTTTTGAAAACGTAGCATAGTAAATATCTTCAAAAAAGTTTCTTCAAAATTATAAATGTTTTGTAAAATTGTAAAAAGCTACACCTTTAAGGTAACAGGGTTGACAGTTACTCAAGGTGTTTGCATAGAATTTAATGCCCATTTTTATAAACATTTCCCTGACTAGTGACAGACTAGTTGTCCAGTGCGGGTTTTCTGAGAATGCCATTGTGATTCATGAAGATTTACGTGTGTGATTTCGGTTAGTTCTGTAAATAACTGCATTTTTGTAAACAATAACTGTATTAAGGATTTAAATACAAGACTGACAACTGCATTCTGCTGCTGTGTGAACACGGCCTTACTCTTACTAGGTTTTGTGGAGTTCCCCTTCTGTTGATAAATTCTGTGTTTCAGTAGTTTAATGCTCTGATTTACTGGTTTAAGGGGTGATTATCATGGTAATGGGCTTGATGCATTCCTGTACTTAAAACAGTAGAACATGGTGTTATTCAGAAGTTATTCAGCCAACAGAGTGATTTTCAGCTGTAGGTTTATTAGGCTGCTGTCACTTTAAGAGCTGCACACATCCAACACACTGTTACACACGTGTTTTCTTTCTCAACTGTTCACGTAACCGACTATGTTTCACAAGGATACTTGGCTATACGGGCATTTTTAAAAAAATTGTTGTGTGAATCTGTCCGTTCCAGCGCAAGAAGACATGAAAGAGATCTCGATTTAATAGACTATGTGCACGGTGTCTGGAAATGCAAATGGAAATGTAATTATGGTGGTGGAAAAAATATGAGATGGGAGAAAATAAACTTTTGCGCTCCAACAAGAAACTTTGTGTTTGTTCACAAAAAATTTGCATTCCCTTGAGAAACTTTACATTTGCTTGCAAAACTTTTGTGTTTGCTCACAAAAAATATTTGCGTTCCCCTAAGAAACTTTGTGTTCACTTTTCAAACACCTTTTGGGAGAAACAACGCAAAACATGTTTAGGTCTACTCGGGAAACTAAGGAATTTTAGGATAGATAGGAGGGTCCTAGCCATTGTTTATAGATCGATGATTGAAAGTATTTTAACATATATTATTGTATTATGGTATGGTAATTTACCCAGAAGCTACAGCGATCTATTACGTCACATTAAAGAGCGCCAAAACGGTATTTATTGCTTGAATTTCTTAATGTAATGGACAGAATTTGAAATCTGAGACTTTGTTTTATATCAAAAGCAACACAAAGCTTTAAGCCTATTGTGATTTATTGGATGGGAGATGCACTATGTACTGTTTATTCATCAACTGAAAACAGCATATATCAAAAGATCGACTGGGATTTCTGAATCGATATTGGTCATAAAAATGAGAATATATTAAAATCGCTGTCACTGCGGGGTGTGGTGTTGAACATGAAAAGTTATGCAGTCTAATCTGTTAATGTGTTCTTCAAAATAAATGCATAAGCCTATATCGTCCTGTAGGTTCATAATTAAAAATGAAAATGTGAACAAAAATAAAAGCAATTAAATGTGTTATTATAATTAGAATATGAAAATTAAAATGACGGGTAATAATAGATTATGACGGAATTTTTACGACCCTGTCCGTCAAAATGCAGTCTAACGCAACCTCTGGTGTGGGCATACATATATATATACTGTATTGTGTCTTATTATGTGATATGTGAATGTAAGGTATTGTCTGTTAGGATGTATTTTCTATGCCAGTGTCAAAGATGATTTTCTGTTCAGGAAATTTGTACAGACAAAGTTAACTAAACTAAACTAACTAAACATATGTGAGAACACAAAACATAATTTTTCCTCCCCATCTCATATTTTTTTCTACCACAATAATTACATTTCCATTTGTGCACGCTTTTATCCAAAGTGACATGCATTGTATTAATGCATCAACGTACAATATACATTTTATCAATTTTTTCCATCACCATGTCCCTTTAGGTGCTCTGTATAATGCTGATATTTCTACAAACATCTGCTTTTCAACAGCCTTTAAAAATATCTGGTAACAGGGTTTTAAGCTCCTTCCCTAATGACAAACATAACACAACATGAGATTAAGAGATAATACAGATGAGATATTTACTGATTGTAGAGGAAAAAAGAGCACAGCTATGTCAGAAATTGCTTGCCTATAATTTTTAAAATTAAAATGTGCATATTAATACTAGACAGAGAAGCTGACAACACAGAACATCTTTTTAAGGAGAAATAAAAACATACTTAAAATAAAAAGAATGATAAGATAAGAACATTTCTGTAGTTGGACTCTCTCTCACACACACACACACACACATGTTTGTTTTTGTGAATTGTGGGGACTTTCCATAGACTTCAATGCATTTTACACTGAACAAACTGTACATTCTATCCCCCTACCCTGCCCCTACCCCTAAACCTAACCCTCACAGGAAACTGTGCAAACTTTTACTTTTTCACAAAAACTCATTCTATATGATTTATAAACCCATTTACATTGTGGGGACCGCTGGCTGGTCCCCACAATGTAGGTGAACTCAGGTTTATATTACATCATGGGGACATTTGGTCCCCACAATGTAATATAAACAAAAGCACACACACACACACACACACACACACACACACACACACAAACAAAAGATGAGTCAGAGCGTGGCGCATGTGTAGCTTTTAACGGTCTTTATTGTCAGTTCAATGAAGCATATAAGTGGAGTTTAAAGACGTGCGCGGGTTAAAAAGCATGAAAGATGAGCATCTGATGCTGATGCAGAGACTCATTATAGTGGCAGTCAATGACCTCTGGGCCAAAAATGGTAAATATTTATATTTTTGTACAGTGCATAAATCTGTAATAATGACAAAACTGGAATCACAGATCATTGAGATTCTTTTAATGCAAGTGAGCCTTAAAATATTCCTGGCAATTTGGACCAGCATTTACGGCTGGGTGTGTATTAACTATGATAACTCCATTTGTGTTTTCCACTTTGATGGCCATGTTGAATATGATTATGTGTATGGCATGTCATGCCGTATGAATACAGAGGCTGCAGCAGCAACTCTGGGTGTATATAATCCATTTCAGCCCTCATTTTATCACCAGTACAGGGGCACCCTGGGAAACTAGGCCACCTCGTCATGTTGCCATGCCTGAGTGGGCCATCTACCCCCTTCACACACACACACGCACACACACACACACACACACACACGCACACACACACAGCCTTCTCTGTGCAGGCCAATGGAATGAGGTATATTCTGTGCTGGGGAGGGGTAGCACAAGTGTGTGTGTGTGTGTGTGTGTGTGTGTGTGTGTATGTGTGTGTGTGTGTGTGTGTTTGGTGGAGTGCAGCAGGCTGCCATGCTGAAGCAATTCCCCCTTTTTCTTGCACAATTGGTCACAGTCTGAGCATGTGCTCTCTGATACTGAAGACGAGGGAGCGCCACCAGACCCACACAACGAGAAGATGACAATATAAAGCAAAAACCACTCTCTATCAAGCCATGACTGTAATTGAACATATATTCTCTCCACTTACACACACACACACACACACACACACATAAAACCTGCATAAATACTGACTATTTACTCTCTCTCTCTCTCTCTCTCTCTCTCTATATATATATATATATACATATACACACATACACATATATACACAGTCTATGTGTCATATATATATATATATATATATATATATATATATATATATTAGGGGTGTAACGGTACACGTATTTGTACCAAACCGTTTCGGTACAGGGCTTTCGGTACGGTGCACGTGTGTACAGAAGCATTACATTGCAACCAATATTCACCACCAATAACCGCAATAAGCTCTGCGTTTTGTTACTTTCGATAAGAAACAAAGTGTCATCCTTCAAATTCTGTCCACGAAATCATGAAGTTTAAACAGAAAATGCCATTTTGACGTGCTTTGATGTGGGGTGACAGATCACTGTACAGGCGCCTCAGTTCAACCGGCAGCGCGAGCGCGGAGCGCAAGTGAATGTGTTCATCTCTTCCTCCTTAATACTAGTTACAGAATAAACATGAAAGAACATCTGAAGGTATGTTGAAAGATTCAGTACAACTTACTGAAACGGTCATATCTCATGTAATCGCTCATTCAGTGTTTCAACGGTGGAAAGACATCAATGAAAGCGTCCGTATTCAACAATATGTCATGATGCATTTACCTCAGAAAAGCCATTCAGTGTTCACAGCGTGTTAGTTCGCTAGAGAAATGAACTCTTTCGCTTAATATATGCACTGTATTAGCCAATATATTCATTATTTTACTTAATCTTTTAGTGATATCCTGATTAGGCTATTTAATGTATGTTTAAATAAATCTGATGTTAAAATAACAGCCACTGTGTAGAAATGATTATATTTCAACAACGAATTGGAGTAAAAACATTTAGAAGTTAATGCAAAAACTGCCTTAGGTGCAGCTTACAGGTTTGCATACAATTTGTTATTTGAGTGTTGATTATTTTATCTAAAAATAAAAAGCAATTGAATTTAGGCTAATAGTTTGGGCTTCTTTCAAGTTAGGGCTCCCTACATAGTTTATAGCATTAGCAGAGATCATTTTTTTATCCTTAAGAAACTTTTAGTTTTAATTTAATTTAATATATTTAAAGACAAAAACACAATTTGTTCAGTAAACCTCTGTTTAATAATAAAAAAAAGCAATTTTATGTTTAGTTTTCTCTCCACCTGCTGTACCGAAAACTGTACCGAACCGTGACTTCAAAACCGAGGTACGTACCGAACCGTGAGTTTTGTGTACCGTTACACCCCTAATATATATATATATATATATATATGTATACAGTCCAAAATTTATTCACATGCTTTTGATTCGATTCGATTTGATATCGATTATTTTTGATGTAGTATTTCAGTTACAGTACATGGCAACATTTCTAGAGGAAAAAAAATCTCTCAACTAATGCTGTAAACTACACATGTAAGTAAGTTGGTACTATACTATAATAATACTGAAGGTTAAATTAACTTATTTATATATAAACAAACACTTAAATTACACACAATGATGTTTTTATTATAAATAAAGTTTAGAATTACATCATATTTCTACTCCAATTTGTTTTTTTGAAATATAAACATTTAAATCGTGGCTGTCATAACTGATTTATTCAAACATGCATTAAATATTGAAGAACATTAAAATTTATAATGAATATGTAATGGTGCATAGCTATATTTATCAGAATGCTACATGTTCTGCTCATTCATCAACTGAAAACAGACTAGACTAATCGATTCTTGGGATTTAAGAATCAATATCGGTTTGTAAAAATGAGAATCGATTAAAATCGAGAAATCAATATTTTTTACCCAGCCCTACTCACTTACATAAATGAACTATAGTGTCCTCCACCCACTAGTAAATATATATCAAAAATATAAAAAATGTCTTCAATTTTTGGTTTGACTGTATATATATGTATATATGTGTGTGTGTGTGTGTGTGTGTGTGTGTGTGTGTGTGCGCAATAATATATATACCTTATTGCTTTTATAAAATAGTTACCACACAATACAAATATTAAAGCCAAAAATATGTATCAATGCAACTTTCATGAAGTAAACTTTCACTAAAGCCATCCTTCCGCCAGAAAAACTAGTCCCTGACCGTGAACAGCAACAGAACTTACATTATTACGCCATTAGATGACAACAAAGACGTTTTATATGTCTTTATGAGTGTGTCAGTCAGTAGTGAAGACTTTTATATTGAAAAGACTGAATTGTTGTGAACACGGAAGAAGACGCAACTGACAAATGCTTTGACTAGCGCTGTCAGTCACGGGAAAACCACTTAAAGGTGCCCTAGAACTTTTTTTTAAAAGATGTAATATAAGTCTAAGGTGTCTCCTGAATGTGTCTGTGAAGTTTCAGCTCAAAATACCCCATAGATTTTTTTTAATTAATTTTTTTAACTGCCTATTTTGGGGCATAATTAGAAACGAGCCGATTTTAGGTTGTGGCCCCTTTAAATCGCGCACTCTCCGCCCCCAGAGCTCGCGCTTGCCTTAAACAGTGCATAAACAAAGTTCACACAGCTAATATAACCCTCAAAATGGATCTTACAAAGTGTTCGTCATGCATACTGAATGCATGCGTCGGATTATGTGAGTATTGTATTTATTTGGATGTTTATATTTGATATTGAATGAGTTTGAGGCTATGCTCTGTGGCTAACGGCTAATGCTACACTGTTGGAGAGATTTATAAAGAATGGAGTTGTGTTTATGAATTATACAGACTGCAAGTGTTTAATAATGAAAATAACGACAGTCTTGTCTCCGTGAATACAGTAATAAACGATGGTAACTTTAACCACATTTAACAGTACATTAGCAACATGCTAACGAAACATTTAGAAAGACAATTTACAAATATCACTAAAAATATCATGATATCATGGATCATGTCAGTTATTATTGCTCCATCTGCCATTTTTCTCTATTGTTCTTGCTTGCTTACCTAGTCTGATGATTTAGCTGTGCACAGATCCAGACGTTCTGCCCTTGTCTAATGCCTTGAACATGAGCTGGCATATGCAAATATTGGGGGCGTACATATTAATGATCCCGACTGTTACGCAACAGTCGGTGTTATGTTGAGATTCGCCTGTTCTTCGGAGGTCTTTTAAACAAATGAGATTTATATAAGAAGGAGGAAACAATGGAGTTTGAAACTCACTGTATGTCATTTCCATGTACTGAACTCTTGTTATTCAACTATGCCAAGGTAAATTCAATTTTTAATTCTAGGGCACCTTTAACTGTTAAAAGGACAGGATAATACATCGAACATTTAAACAGATTTTTTATTATGAACATAGGACTGACCTGAAGGAAAATGCTAAATCTGAATGCAGGTATTAAACTCGCTCACAATAATCACAATACTCTTCTACGTAATACAGTAAGCTTCAATGAACAATATCAACTGAGAACAAACAGTTTATGTTGCTAAGAGTGGTTGCTAAGGGTGTTGTGTAGTGATACACAGAACTGTTGGGTTTATCGTGAATAAAATAGCTACTGACCAATCAGAATCAAGGACAGGAACTAACCGTTTTATAAATATACATAATATACAGTAAATAGTCAGTATTTATGCTGATTTTATGTACTGTTTTATGTACACACATCAGACATTTTTATCTAAAGCAATGTACAAATGGGGAAAATTACAAGCAATTTGTCTTAAGAGCAGCAACATTCATAGCACAGGATGCCAAGCTAGAATAGTACACTATACACCACAGCTAAAAAGTAGAAAAGATAAAGATAAAGCAAGACTTTAAAAAAATGATTATATACTACTTTTTATATTATATACTATTTTAGTATATTAAATGTATTTTTTTCTTTTGTATATTAATTGACATTAATTGTGTGATGAAAATCTTGACATCAACTCTAGCACTCATCTGCATTTATAAGAGTTCATGAGAGAGGCAGCAGTATCTAAGAGTTGACTCAGTGAATTATCCAGTAGTTGGAGTAGAAGAAATGATGACCGAATTTATATTTTGCAGGAAGCTATTCTTTTATTTTATGCAATTTAATGCTTAATGCTCTTTATAAAATATTACATATTTTTACTGAAAAACAAGGTTCATTCAATTGTTTTATAAATTACCTTATTCTACCCGCCACCCTGCTCTTTAAATATCTATACTATTTTCAAGCACATTTTGACAATTCCACCTGCAAAATAATACTACATTTTAAAGGTACAGAATGTTTCAATTCTGGCGTTCCCCAAGGCTTTGTCCTGGGCTGCTCACACTTTGATGCAAACCTTAAAACGCAAAAGTTGTATGGGCTACTTTTATGGTGCTTTTTTTTGTCATTGTGGGAAGCTCAACAGCCCCTGTCCCAAACCATCTTCACGGCATGGAAATATGCAGCATAAACATTCTTTCTAATGTCTATTTATTTTCATATTTTCAGCAGTTAAGTTGCTGATCTAAATGGGTGGTGATGTTTAGACAAAAAGGAATGTGACGTAACGCGAATACGAGTGCCACTGCTCCGTTGGTTTGGTCTTCTCCTCATGCCAGAGTGGGCATAAATGTTGTGTAGAGGGTTTAATGGAGGGGATGTAAGTCTTTGCCTGCTCAACAAACAAAACAAAATACCGTACACACAGCAGTCAACAGGGCAGAAGACCCTCAGGCTCAGACACGCACACACACATACTCCATAGACAGAGTGGCACAAACCACAAAAATTACACAAACCAAACATTTAGATGCAATACATATGTCTATTAATAGCTTACATCACAATCACCATTCATTATTTCATTCATACACACACATTTGAACACACACATACACTCAACATGCTGCACTTGACAGGGTCTTACTTTTAACGGTGAGGTACATGCTCTTGCTGATATCGGCTCCCACGTCATTGCTGACCTTGCACAGATAAAATCCAGCATCTTCCTCCAGGACGTGTTTTATGAGCAGAGAGCCCTTCTCCAGGAGCTGTATACGTGAGCCTGAATTCAAGGCGATGGGCTGGAACTGAGGTACGCCAGCACCTACGCCAGAAAACACAGAAGGAGCCATGTAAGATCTACATACACTCTATATTTAGAATTGTAGTATATCATTTTTATATATTTAGAATATTATAATAAATGTTTGATCTTTATCATTTTTTAAATGCCACTTTTATTTCATATTAGCATAAGAAAAATGACTGCTTCATGAGACTGCTATATGTTTTACTGTAATCTGATAATCCATCACCTATTTCAAGACCAATATGAATCCTAGTTATGCTGTGTGTTTACATTTCTTTATTGGATTTAAAGATCTCTGAGGGGAATTGTTTCATATCTGGTGTGTCATGTCTGGATTAGGATTAGAGGATACTGTGGGATTCAATAATATGAAATAAATCATAATACCACATGAACAACTTAATCTGCCAAAGCTACGGCCTGTCTGGGCAACAAAACAAAATAATCTGTCAACACGTGTAGAAAAAAAGGTACACACTTTCATTATATACTCTTTTTAACATCTCTAAATGTTGTAAATATAATATGGAAATAATACATGCCTTCTTGATAGTTCTTTTTTTTCATCAAGTAAAAGGCCATTTAGTACACTGTTAACATTTTTAGTGTGAAATTACAGTATATTACACTGATTGCATGACTTTCACAGTAATTCCACAGTTGGACTTCTCTTGTATCTAACTGCACTCTCAAAAAATTACTGTAAACAAACAATATCATGCTGTATTTCTACAGTGTATATGTACTATGAAGGTACCCAGCATGCAGTGTGGCATGTATAGATTATCCTGTGGAGTTTCTTGATTCTTATTGGTTGATGCTGAACTTATTTTTGGTTCACTTTTAGCAGTTTGTGTTGATTATTTCGTAATGTTCAGATTTGATCTATTTTATTATTATTATTTGTTAAGTGTCACCATTGTAGTGTTTTGTATGTCGAGTATGGATGTCTGTCACACCTTTCAAAGATAAATTTCAGCAGCTGCTTCTCTATTGTGAAATTTCCATTTACAAATAATTATGAATTTGAAGTAAGATACTGGTAAATCTTTACGCTGAAATAATGTTAATAATAGTATAGTTTAATTAACCTAAAATCAGCCATTTCGCTAATTTTATATTCTAGCTTGTCATTGTTTTAGCAGATGTGTTCATTTGTCATACTTTTGACTTGGCTAGATCACAAATTTGAATATGAATATACAAGGTCCAAGATCCCAAGCAAAGGGAACACTGATCACCATTATGGTGACTTCAAAACAAATTAAGCATATAGCGTTAGTTCGGTATTATCAGCAGCTTTTTCGCATTGCTAATTAACCCTTAAATGCATGACTGTTTCGCCAATCATTCTTACATATTCGGGTCTTTATCGACCCGGAACTATATCTAACATGGATGGATCTCTACCTGTCGCGATAATATAAAACTCCTCTGATATTAGAGTAAAAATTACAGAAGAATAAAATAAAGCATATTTTGTTACCTTTTGGAGCTTGAAAGGGCTCATTCTGAGCAGATGTTTTATGCCATCACCACTGTCCTCGTCAGAGCTCATTTCCCAGTACATTCAGCAAATAATGGGCTAGTTTTATGTTTGTCACGAATATGAGCCCATTCGCGATCTCAAACGTATTCTCAAAACTATTTCATTTTCAACATCTTCAAAATCAATATTTCTATCACTAACAGCTTCACCAGATCAATCCAGTAACAGTTACAGTCCTATTTCATTGCGTTCAGTACTTACTCTGCAGTAAATCACTGAGCCATTTCATGTTGTTATTATTATTTCGTTTTCTGTCTGAATGAGTCGTCACTTCAGCATCGTGTATCAGACACTGCCACCTTGTGGAATAAAGGTGAATTGCACTTATTCCGTCATCTAAGATTCAATTATTGTTGTGCAGAAAAAAAAAATATATGTACACTCATACACACCTCGGGTCGTTTGCGACCCTATACAATTTTTACAAAAAATGAATACAAAAATAGGCATTCTTTTATAATTTTATGATTTTTTTCTTGTTATATTCTTTATAATGAATTGATTGAGGAATACCAAGAAGGTTGATGTCTAACTTTAAAAAATGAACGAGGAGGAAGGTAGTGAATGACGTCCCGGGTCACTAAAGACCCGAGGTATGCATTTAAGGGTTAAATGGCGAATTCACTATCAATTGTGCAATCTGGAATTTAGTGAATTGACACGGATTTCACTTCATGTTCAAGTCTTGAACAAACACACTAATTCGCCGCATTGATTATAAGCTGCTCGATTTGGAAGTGACCTGAAACATGTTCAGATGAGATCTGCACTCGTCACACAAAGGGAAAGGATATCAAGAAGGAGATAAAGAATCCACGGCACAGCTGGCTGTATTTCACCCTCCATAATTCTCAAAATCTTCACAAAGTTTCCTTTTTAAACTTTCAGTGCTTCCCACATTTTGTGGATGGGAAAACATAGATTGCGATACCTGATGTGATTAAATTTCAAAAGGCTATAATTTCATGTATGCGTCGCATGTTTCAGAGTTAAATGTGCCGCTGTTGTGCATCAGACGCAGCGCTCAGACTGCTTTTAGGTGGTTCACAATCAGTGTATTCTATAGTGCACATTTATGCTAAATGATTGCTTATGCTGATATGACTAATGCTATTCAATATTGTTCAATAAATTTACTTTATGGTATTGTAAATTATTGTAAATGGTTGTAAAACATATATTATTATCTACTTCATCTAAACTTGAATGAGCAGCCGCAATAGTAAGCATACACATTTCAAAATAAGAGTCCGAGTGTATTTAGGTTTTGTTCATAAATAAGTCACTAAAAATGTATACTCCCCCGGTTATTATTTGGTAACACAACTGTATTTAATTTGATTCAAATTCATTTATATTCATTTCATTTCTCGTTAATTTGAAGTTAATTCAACCATTTTTTGTGCTGTGGGTAGAAGGATTTTCAGCTACAAGTATTTCAAATCTGCGGGAAGCACTGTTTTGATGAATGATATTCAGTATTATCAGCAGCTTTTTCGCATTGCTCAGGAGCTGATTACCCTCCTCCATCCCCAGCTCCTCCTTCATCCAGTCAGGACTTGACCTTCTGATATTTCTTTTGATCAAACTCATTTCTTTAATGATGTTACATTAATTATTGTCATTAAGAAAATTAATGATATTGCAATACTTGGTTCTGTTCTGTTTACCCTAAGAGGGGTTATCGCTGCTCTTCTTACAGTGGCATCATGGTTAAAGACAACTTCATAATGTGAACTGACAGTAAAACAAGAGCAGCAAATTACTGTGATATTAGCATCATTTTGCTGTTGATTAACAGTCATTCGTAAGAAAATAACCCAGCATGCATTAATTTCACTGTATATTTCTGACAACAGTAAATTATTGTAAAATAATACCCTTTAAACCTGTAAATTCCTGGCAATTGTATAATTCTAAAAGCATCCCTCTTCAGGTCGTAGTGCATGTGTCTTTCTGATGTGAAATCTTTTCAATTAGTTTTATAACCAAATATCAGAAGAAAAAGAAGTATATTGTTAGTAATATTTCAAGATGGACTAAAGCAATTTAGGATTACCTGATTATCCATACATTGACAATTGGTATTTATATGCATTTTATGTAAATGTCTGCTATACTGTTATAAAAATCTCATTGATTTACATTACAAGCTATTAGAATTTCATTGTACTTTTTGGCCAAATAAATATCAGCAACTGCACATAAATGCATATATTGCTCCATATTCTACTCTGTCATACTATATGAGCTATAAAAGCCTATCAAATATGATACTAAAAACACATATGCAAACTTTTCTTTTTAGATTTTTTAAAAAACTGTTCCGTTAAAAAACAACAACAACAACAACAGATTTTTCTGACTGTTATTTCATGTCAGGCTTTAAGAAAATGATAAAGGAGAATCCATTAATTCAGGGGATCTAGTCATTTGATTTCAGACAATAAGCCAGAAAATAGAAGAAAAATAGTCCTTTACCCACAATGCCACAATGCATTTCTATCCCCTTCAACCCCATAGACTCCATCTAACCTTCTATTCTTTCATCCGAGCCCCGTTGAACTCCACCCTCCCAATGTGCAGCCGTCTTTTTTTGTTGTGTATATGGATTTCCATTTGTGAGCTTTCATCTACAATGTGTAGCGAGGGCTTCAAACGCTCCTTCTCCTTCAGGAAGAATCAAGGTCGAGCGAGTCACCTGCTCCCGTTCTAATCCAGTAATCCAGCTTCTTTGGCCATGGCCTCAATGCAAACATACACCTGTGCCCAGCCCACCTGTCCAGATAACCCCTAAACCACATTACTACCAAAGCCTGACTGAAATTATGTCCACACCAAATGTGTCTGCTTCAGGTCCCCTTCATTACCTTCCCTTTGAAATCTCTCAGCAAAAATCAAACACACACAAAAAATGGGTTAGTGAGTACCAACAAAAAGTATATTTTTTGAATGGTATAATGACTTCAGAACAGCAGCTACTTATGGTAATATTTCTTCAGCCCAAAATACAGTGATTTTATTTAAATCATCACAAATGACAGAATTTTATAAAATGAAATGCATGTAAATGTATGTTTTTACAATAAAGCTGCACCTCAGTGCCTGCCAACATCAACACACCCACATACATCCGTGTTTACTGAGGACGTGATAACTAATGATCTGAAAAGAAGATGATTAATAATAATAATGATAATAATAGCTGGAAAACAGTTGGTGTTAAAAAATTATAGTAATATAATATATAGTAAAAAAAAAAGTATTTTACTATATATTATATTTGAGGCATTGCCTTATAATACTGACTCTGGTAGTTGAAACTTCAAAGGAAAACCTGTCCAGTGCAAAAACATGTCATAGGCTTCTTTTTCTTTATGCAAAATTAAATTTTGCAAAATTAAACTTATTATTTATTTATTTATTTATTTATTTGTTTGTTTATTTATTTTTTTGGTTAAAACCATAAACTGAATATGTGTTTGTGAGGAATATTTCATATTCATTACAGTGTTTTGCATGTTTGCCCATAGACATTGGTCATGTATAACCAGAAAAAAATAATATATAATTATATTTCAAACACTAGCATACCTTTGGAGTGGTTCCATACTATAGTGGGGATTGGGTTTCCCTTTGCTGAACAATTCAGGATCACCGATTTCCCGTAGATGCCATCCTGGTCTCTTGGCTGTACCTCAAAATGTGGTGGAACTGAGCATAAAAAGAATGTTAATATTAAAAAGATGTATGATATAAAATGATTTTGATTTAAATCAGGGTTAAGAGATTTTTTTAAAGAAAAAAAAAAAAAAAAACGTTACTTTTGCAAAATGTCCCTTTAAAGGATTAGTTCACTTTTTAATGAAATGAGCCACACATTACGTAATCATGTTGGAAAGGTCACGCTTGATGTAAGCGGAAGTACTGATCCAGTGACAGAGCGAAATGAGATGGAGATTTTCACCCTACCGCGGTACTTCCAATGCAATTACGTAATGCGTGGCGAATCGCAGAGCAGTGCAAGATGAGCGTTTGTGGTTAAAAAGTATATAATTTTTATTTTTTTTAGAAAATGAGCGATGGTTTCTCTAGATAAGACTCTTATTCCTCGTCTGGGATCATGTAGAGCTCTTTGAAGCTGCACTGAAACTGACATTTGGACCTTCAACCCGTTGAACCCCAGTGAAGTCCACTATATGGAGAAAAATCCTGGAATGTTTTCATCAAAAACCTTCATTTCTTTTCCACTGAAGAAAGAAAGATCTTGGACATGGAGGAGAGTAAATTATCTGGTAATTTGAATTCTGAAGTGAACTAATCCTTTAAAATTATTCTAAAGTGAAGTCATTATTAAGAGTTAAAAGGAAAACATTAAGAAATGTCAAACCTTTAACGATGAGCTGTATACTGTGCTCGACGGCTGCAGCCTCGTTACGGGCAATGCAGGTGTAACTGCCGTTATGAATTTCCGACAGGTTTGAAATGCGTAATGAGCTGGTAAAGTCTATATTGTCGATGGTGACACCCAGGCTGGCGTTAATTGGTCGTCCATCTTTGTGCCAGGTTATAGACATGGGCAGGTCGCCAGAAATGACCACACAGGGGATGAAGACACGCTGACCGATGGAAGCGCTCTGAGAGTCGGAGTGTTGGATCAGAGGGGGCACTGAGAGAGAAAGAGAGATGAACAGAAACAGACAAAACAAAACAATTATAATATAACATTTTTGCATATTACACAGCAAAAGTTACAATGCACTGTAAAAATGATCATAAATTCAATGATAAAGACTGTAAAAATGCTACAATAATAACCTGTTAATTGGTTAACAGGTTTTTGTAAATGAAAAATTATGATTTAGTGCAAACCCCTAAACTGACATTACCAGAATTCTTTGTGTGACAGCTCATATTTGATGGTTTTCACATCTGTCAAGTGTCATTCTGATCTAAAGATATTTGACTCAGGGAAAAAAGTACACGGATACACTCAAAAAAGTGATTTTACTATACTTATTTAAAAAATAATTTCATTTAACACCATTGTATTAGGTTTCTCATTCAAACACAATTGCATTGTGTTAAACTGACTTGAAACAGTTGCGTTTTGGCTCATTTTCATTTTGAAAGAATGTGTCAGTTAAGTAGGCCAAAAATAGCATTTGATGTTTGTTCAATTTACTTAAATAAATGAAGTTAATCCATCTTAATCCATTCGAGTTGAGAGTACATAAATGATTTTAGTTGTGTTAAAATAGCATTATAGAAACTAGGAACATGATTTCCCTGATTTTTGCACAGGGCTGAATAGGGAGATTAAATGTTTTGTCATCAAGATGAAATTGACTATATTTCTACAGTCTTTCTTCAAATCTCCCTCTCTTCTCCCCCATCATGAATGGACACGCCCCCTACTGCTGATTGGCTAAAAGAGTCTTGAGGCTCACTTTCAACATCGTTTTTTTCAGAAATCACTTACTGCACCTTTAAGTTCAGTCCGTAAAACCTAGAACATTGCTACCACATTTTTTATAGCAAGTTCAGTCAACTATAGCTGCCATTTTGTTGTTTGTACAGTTACATTCTCCCAGTCTCCCCATATCAAACAGCAAGCTTGATATAACCAATGACCAAATGTTATTTACAATAAAACTAGCGGTGAGTGTCTTGACAAACGGCTCAGAACGCACACAATATGGGCTGGCGACAGAACATATGTGATCACACATGTACAATTATGTGTGATTTGCAATAATAAGGCTCCAGTCGGCCTTCATAACAAGTCATTACGGCTCTGAATCTAGAGATTTCACAGAGGAGGAGGCATAATGTGAACTAATGAGGGAGAAACAGAGCAAAGAAAGACAAAATAAAGAAGACTATAAAAGCGCTCTTTCGTCTCCCAGTAAATTTGGCATAATGCGTTCCCTGGAGACTTCGCAAGCATGGTGCTAGTCAGCCTGTCGCGTTTGAGAATCAATGAGTTAAAATAACATTGAAATAAAGCAGCACTTCAGTGCTTATTTAATTCACAACAAAATGGGGATAATGGACTCCAGGGAATCCCTTGCACGCTTCAGAATTTTAAGCATGAATGGAGCAAATTAGCTAACTCAATCATAGTCTTCATGACTCTGAACTCACAAAAACAGATGCTTGCTTGGTTATTACGCAACAACAGAATCAAAAATTGCAGTTTAACTAGTGTCTACTTCAACTTTAACAATATAAACGTCTGGATTATTTTAATTGGTGCTCTATCTGGGCTTTGAGGTAAAGCTTTTATGTCATTTTGGAATTAGCGCAACTAAAAATAATAATCAAAAAAATCATTAGAGTCTTTATAGAACTTGTAACTGTGTATTCAGTAAGTGACATGCAATTCTTTTGGAAAGCTAAAATGTTCTGTGGTTTGACATATACAGGTAAAATTATTGTGAACAGCATTTTGTTCATTCTATTATAACTATTACACATGCAGCTGATACATGAGCTCATATTGATTACATGGAGTATTTGCAATTTCTAGACTACTGAACACAAAATAATTATTAAAAATGGTGAAAACTTTAAATCATCCCTTTAAATCCCAATTTTTGGAGTCTCTTTATACGTTTTAAGGTCATGTATATTCATATTTTCTCTTTCACTTAGCAGATACAAGCAAGTTGAAACCTTTGGGTTACTAGTCTGTTACTAGTCTCTCTAACCGTTAGGCCATGACTGCCCCCATATGTAGTTGTTATGGTGATTTGTGAACTTTTTTGTTGATATTTTGGCATGCAGTTTTCTACTCCATGCTTTTCCTGTTTTATGAAGGCCCACCCACTTGAACATTTCTGGCCTCACCCTCGTTATCATTAAAAGAAAATAAAATAACCCGTTAAACATGAAGTATTATGTAATAATTTAAGAGATTTTTCCTTATAAAGAACCTTTTTGGCATCAAGGGTTCTTTAAGATTGTGTCAAGAACCCTGGGGTTCTATATAGATACCCATTGAACCTTTCTTTTTCTAAGGCCATGTTGTACACCAAAGCATTTTTTCCAGAGGTTAGTGTATTTTCCCAATTGTTTTCAAAGGGACTTTCTGGGACGTCTGACTCTCTAACCATTAGGCCACGACTGCCCCCCTTATGTGGTTGTTGTGGTGATTTGTGGTTGCTTACCGGCCTAAAGGTGATGACACACGGGGCAACTTTTTGAGCAGTGTTGCCTGGAAATGTTGCCGAGCGATGTTGCTTTGGCACTTTCTCATTGAGAATGGGCAGCAAATTTCTATCTGGATACTTTAGATCGAATTTTGTTGCCCATTTTCAGTGGGAAAGTGCCCAAGCAACATGGCTCGGCAACATTGCTCAAAAAGTTGCCGCGTGTAAAGGTCCGGCCACATTTATCATTGTTTGGCAAATTGTCATAGTTGAAACTTATCAGCTGACCTCTCCTCAAAAAGCACGGTACCTTTCATGTAGCACAGACAAGTATGGTGTAGAACAATGCTGAGTAGTTCATTTAATTCTACCTTAAAATAATATTAAAGACGATCATGTATTTCTAACTGGCAAAATGTCGTAAATCCAGTACATTTAATCAAATTACCTCATCATTTGCAGTCAAAAATGACTGCATTCACACAAGCAGCATGCATATGATAGATTGCGTGCAGTCTGCTGCCTTAAATCGTGCTAAATTACTGCCGTTCTCAACAACGCACCTTTGTAAAAGTGGGGATTTAGCAATCGCATGAAGAACAACAGGTCAAAAAACAAAACGTACATTTTAAACACAGTACTGTCAGCATTTACTCTATTTTGCAATGAAATAATAGTTCTAACGAAAACCACAGCAGAACTACAACACACGTCTGTTTCGCGAACAATTATGCGGCTGAACGAATCGTGAGAGTCAATGATTCAATGATTCATTCACAGCCACTTGCTTCATTACTGAATGAATGACTCGATGACTCACTCAAAAACAGTGACTTGCTGCCACCTACTGGCAGTTTTAGTTTAATATTTAAAAGTATTAGTTTTACAATCATTGCATTTCTCTATTGAATTTTTATTTAAAACATATTATATAAAGTTTTCATAAAGGTAAAATATGCACTGGAAAATCTATTTAGGGGGCAATATTGTCCCTTAATGGTAAAGATGTGACTGCAGTCTAAGTGGAAGAGAGGGGGTACGCAAAAGGATGGTAATCCCTTCAGGGCGTAGTCCACGCTAAAAAG